>RJWH01007500.1:0-39741 GCA_004363575.1 Solenodon paradoxus | reverse complement strand
CTCCTCCTCTTCTCTCTTCCCCTCTTCCATCTCCTCTTCCTTGATGAGAAAGATCATCTGACAAAGGCCTAAGGGCCGCCTTTGGAAACTGAGCGACCCCACTATGCACCCAAGCGGACTTGCAAACCCAACAGGCTGGGTCAAGCTTTCTGATGAGCCCACCACTGCAGTCATCTCCCG
This sequence comes from Solenodon paradoxus, assembly GCA_004363575.1. Lineage (NCBI taxonomy): Eukaryota > Metazoa > Chordata > Mammalia > Eulipotyphla > Solenodontidae > Solenodon > Solenodon paradoxus. Next base: position 39,561 of record RJWH01007500.1, on the reverse strand, counting down.
GAACGAGGTTCCATGCGGCTGTGAGGCAGACCCCCCAGCTAAGCAGGGCGAAGGTTCCACACCACACAGCAAATGCGTGTTGTTTGAAGCCTCCCTGTTGGGGGTCATTTGTTAGGCAGCCGGAGCTGACTGGTGCCACTTGCTTGGGGTCTGCTTCTAGAAGGGGTGGAGCAGAGGCAAGGGAGCACGTGGAGGTGGGGCTGAGACTTGAAGAGTTGCTGGGGATCAGCGGCGACCTGATTTGGGACAGAGGACTCGCAAGGAAGGAGTCTGTGTACTAGGTGAGCCCTTCTGGTCCTGGCTGTGTGGGGACCCATATGACAGGTGGAAGGGCTGGGGAAGATGGGCGTCTCAAGTCTGGACGCCATCGGTCTCTCCGTTCCAGCAGCCCCACCTCTGAAGTCGCCCTGTGAGTTTTAAATCCTCCCCATCCTCCAAATCCCCTCCCTGCCCAGCTCCCCTCACCCCCTCCTGCCCGTGACGGAGAATGGAATTATATTTTTATAACTTCTTGTTTTTCCCGAACAGAGCTCCATGTGCACCGGGCTCAATTTAAAATCGGAGGGATATAGGGTGATCATATTCATTCTCGCTCTCCTTGGAAAAAATATATAAATGCTTTCATCCAGGTGTTCTTGCCTTCAGGGAGGCTGGGGGAGGGGAGGGGTCATTTCTGCTGGGAATGATGGGGGGCATTGCCGCCTCCCTGAAAACTACTCTGCCTCCCCCGCCCCCATCTGGGCCTTCCCTCTTGTCCTCTGTGCCTGGCTGTACCTGTCGCAAGGCCCTCAAACCCTGGTGGCTCAGGCGGTTACAGCGGCTGCCGTGCAAGCCGTATGATTCAAAAGAAAGCAAAATTATAAATGCTCATACAACAAAAGGAAACTTTTTAAAGGAAAGGTGCAGGCGGGAATGAAAGCGAGCAGAGGGAGGCAGGAAGAGAGTGAAGGCAGGAGCATTTATTTATTTCAGTTGGTTCATCTCGGTCGTTCCCACCGGCTCCAGGACACAAAGCCGGTCCTGGGGATGGACGTGAACGGCACCCAACCGCCGCTCCACTAGGGGGCGCTTGTAAAGTTTGCAAAACAAATACCTGCTGGAAGTGGTCACCGCCCCGCAGCACCGTGCGCATCTTAGAATCACCCAGATGGGATTCAAGTCGGGAGGTTTTTAACAACTACCGCCACCTGCCATGCCACCTCCACCTCACCCCAGATTCTGAATTCACTGGTCTGGCGTCAGGGCTGGGTCTCGGGTCCCCAAAAAGACTTTGCTCACCCTTGCGAATCCCTCCCACTTCTGCTCCGCCTTTCGATCCTCCATGACTCTCCATTATAATCATCTACTTTTACTACAGTAACTTTGTTTCACACATTAAAATAAATCCTGTGTGTAGTTCCCCATAAGTGCAAGTTCCCCACTCCTCAGATATGTGTCAGCACACCCTGCCCTCCACCACGTCACCACGTGCTCTTCACATTCCTCCTGTGAGTGAGGTCATCTGGTCTCCAACTTTCTTCTTTTGGCTTATTTCACTGAGCATCATCCCCTCTAGTTCCAGCCACGTTGATGCAAATGACAGGGCTTCCTCTTTTTCAGGGCTGTGTAGTACTCCATTGCATATATGAACCACATCTTCTTGATCCATCATCTGATGTTGGGCACTGAGGTAGTTTCCAGGTCTTAGCTGTTGTGAATAGGGCCGCAGTAAACATGGGGGTGAATACATTTCTGTGGATGGGGGCTTCCGTATCTTTCAGGTAAATACCTGGAAGTGGGACGGTGGGATCACATGGGACTTCTATCGTCAACTTTCTAAAGAATCTCCATACTGTTTTCCATAGGGGCTGCACCAATTTGCACTCCCACCCACAGTGGAAAAGTGTTCCCGTTTTCTCCACATGTAACCATGTATTTTTAATTTTGAGAAAAAGAAGACACAAGAGCAGAGACGAACATTGCCAACACCTGAATCGACAATGGCTGCCACACTCGTCATTGTCACTTCAGGTCTCTTTCCTCTCTTTTTAAAGAAACAAACAAAATCTTAGCTCTGACGGAGAGTCCTGTGACCCACCCCCCACTTCTGTCCACACCTTTTTATACATTTACATGCGTAAATGCTCTCTCTTTCACACAGATACATCCATCCATGAACAACGGTGACGAGAATGGTTTTGTGCGTTAAAAATACTCACGCCTGCATTCACATGCTGAGTATCATTCTGCAATGTACTGTTTTCACCCCCAGTTTTTCCTTCTGAGTGCCCGAGTTCAAATGAAGGCTCTGCCGGCCATGGGCTCTGTGGCCTTGGGAAAGTTACTTAACCTCTCTGTGCCTTCATTTTCCTCTCTAAGATAGGAGTAAGTTGTGGCCAAAGAAAAAAGATTCAAAAACTTAATGTTGTTTTTGTTTGTTTGTTTGTTTGTTTCCAGGAGAGGTGCAGGCAGGAATGAAGGTGAGCAGGAAGGCAGGAAGAGACAGGACGAAGAAGCATTTATTTATTTTGTTTAGTTCATCAGGTTTGTTCTCTGGCCCCGGGTCCTGAACTGCATCCAGTGGCTGTATCCTCCAGGTCACCAGGATGCGTCTAGTTTGATTGTTTCTTGCACATCAGCTCCTGGAGGGCAAGGGGTTTTGTCTGTTTTCCTCCCTGCTGCGTCCCAGCGCCCAGAACAGCTCCTGGTCTACAGTAGATGAAAATCAAGGATGCTGAATAGGCTCAGGGCTGGCACAGCGCTCCAGGGTCCTGAATCTTCCTCTCTCCTCCATTTCCATCCTGAGTTCCCCGGAGCCAAAATCCTTTCCAGAGGTTCCAGAGACAACCTGTTTTCTTGTCTTTCCCAGTTTCTATAAGTCTCCCATAGTCCAGGGTCTCTGGCCCGCTGCCCCATCCTCAAAGCCAGCAGCAACGTTTGACCCGCCTTTTCTCAACCCTCATCACTCTGGTTCATTGCTTTATCATGTGCTTCTCTGTCCAGCTCTCCTGCCTGCCTCAGTCATGACCCTTGTAAGGACATGGCGTCTGCCCAAATAATCCAGCTCAACATCCTTCACTGAACCCCCTCTCTTATGTCCCCTTTGCCAGAAGAGGTATCGGTCACATGTTCTAGGCAATGGGATGTGGATATTTTTGGGGGGAAGGAGAGTAATCATTATTCTGCTGACCACACGGAGATATGCATTTATTGGGCACCTACTGTATGCGAAGCTGTTCTAAGCGTGAAGTCACCACTGGGAACGTGGAAGACACTTTTTTTTTTTTTAACCTTGGTGGAGGAGCAGAAATGGTAGCAAGAGAGACAGAAGACCCCAGTGATGCAGCAGATTGATACCTAATCTGTCAGGGAGGGTCTGCCTGCAGTGGGGATGTCTCACTATCTGCACCTAGAATCTTGTGGCCCAGTGTGACCTGGTGAAGGAGTGGTTGGGTCCACTGCCTCCAGCCAACTGCAGTCCACATGCATCCCAAGGACCTGGGTCCATGTTCCAAGCCAGGGAAACGACCAAGATGAACATCTAAATAAATATAAATAAATGCTCCCTCCTCCTCTCTCTTCCTGCCTGTGTGCCTACTCACCTTCATTCCTGCCTGCACCTGTCCTTTACAAAAACAAAACCCAGAAATCACTTCAAGTCTCAGTTGCAAAGGGATTCTTCGTAAATGTCATTTCTAGAGCTCCCCTTGCGGCTCAGTGGCTCAGGTGCAGGCCATGTAAAGCACAAGGAACCAAGTTTGGGAGCCAGGGACCAAAGAAAGAAAGAAAAAAAAAAAAAAGTCATTTTGCAAGTCAAAACAACGAGATACCATCTCATTCCTGAGAGATTAGCTATTCTCCAAAGCCTGGAAACAAATATTGACAAGGATGCAGAGAAAAGGCAGCACTTTAACTTTACACTGTGGGTGGGAGTGAAAGTTGGTGCAATCTTTTGGAAAGCAGGGTGGCGAGTCCTCAAAAAATTGAAAGTGGAAATCCCATATGATCCCACCATCCCACTGTGGGGTGTTTACCCCCCAAGCAAAAAAACACTAATTCACAAAAATATCTATTCCCCGTGTTTATTGCAGCATTATTTACAATCGCCAAGAATTGGAAACTACCTAAGTGCCCATCATCAGATGAATGGATAAAGAAGATGTGGTCCATATACACAATGGAATACTACACAGCCCCCCAAAAGATGAAACCCTGCCATTTGGGACAACATGGATGGAACTAGAGGGGAAGATGCTCAGTGGATAAGTCAGAAAGAGAAAGATAGATACTGAATAACCTCTCTCAATCAAATGTGAAAGATAAAGAAACAAAGCAAAGGAACAGAAAAAACCCAAACCCACCCTTGGACAATGACAACAGAGCTGAGGTCACCAGTGGGGAAGGGAGTGGGGTGAGAGCAAGAGGAGGTGTGTCCCATGGACAGTGGGGAGGACTGTTTCTAGTTAAGTGGAGGGCAGGGTGAGTTGTCATATATTTGAGGAATGGGGATCCTGCGCATATAGGTTTTTATTTTTTTGAAAATCACAGTTACTTCAGCAAATATTTCTTAAAAGGTCATTTCCATCCTTCTCAGGTCTCAGTTGGGTGCAGGGTCTGTGATGCTGCTTCCATCCTCTAATCTTTGATTTTTTTTTTAAAGGAAAGGTGCAGACAAGAATGAAAGTGAGCAGGCAGGCAGGAAGGGAGGAGAGGAGGAAGAAAAGCACCCAATTTTATTTCCACTTTTAGTTGTTCACACTGGTCATTCCCCCAGACTGGGGACTGGAACCCAGAAGTATGTGGTCTGCATCCTTCGGAGGCATTTGACCCAACCGCTGTTCCACTAGGGGGCTCCTCATTCTCTAATCTTGTCCCCCTACCCCCACAGAATCAGTGCTACTGCAGTGTTGTTCTGTAAGATTCCGATTAAATTATTGTTCCAGCTACTTCTATCTATAGCAAGGCATGAAGACTTCTTTCAGCTTTGTCATTTAAAAGAAAAAAAAGAACTTTTCAATATGAAGACATTCATTTGTGCTCCAAATGTGAACAGGTTGAAAGGAAAATATTAAACAACGATGCCTGTGGAGGAAATAGACGATGGCAGTGATTTAGGAAATGTTACCTGACCATCTTACAGATGGGGAAACTGAGACCCAGAAAAGGGGAAAGATTCCCCATGATGACAGCCCACTAGGTGGGGGTGGGGTGGAGGTCTTTCTCCAGGAGGGGAGAGGTGAAGGGAGCCAAAGGCTTTATCTCACCTCTACTTCCTAACTTATCCGGGAAAAGGAGTCTCCGCCACCCTCCTCTCAGTTGATGTGAGGGAAACGCTCTATGAAGGATCTCCAGGAAACAGGATCCCAGACGGCATGTGCAAAGGTCCTGGGGCAGACATGTTGGAGAAACAGCCAGGAGGCCAGGGTGGCTAAAGCAAAGTGAGAAGGGGGAGAGGGTAGGGTAGGAGGTCAGAGAGGACACAGGGCAGGTTGTGCAGGGTCTGGTGGCAGAAGGATTTAAACTTTAATCCCACCAAGGTGGGCAGAGGAGGGTGGAACCTGATGGTGCTCACTGGCGCCCTCTGACGACTGCAAGGAGAATTCATCGAAGAGGAAGAACAGTAGCTGAGGGCTGCTGGGTCCCAGCTGAATCTCTCACTAGCTGTGTGACCCCAGGCAAGTGAATTCCCTCTCTGAGCTCAGTTTTCTTCTCCACTGAAGAAAACCCATAGCTACACCTTCCTCCAGGGGCTGAGCAAATGCAGGCAAAGTCTTGTTGCCCTAGATTTCTGCCAGATGTGGGGATGCCGAGTTATTAGTTGCCAGTTTTCTGCTCACGCACCCTCCCTGAGGTGGGAGGATGAGGTCAGCGGCACCCCCAGCTTGTCCCAGTTGAAGTCACCGGGACAGACAGACGAGCAGGTGTGAGGACAGGGGTGGAAATAGATTTCCCACCTGCTCCCTGCACCTCTCAGAGAGGTGAGAATGAGCACAACAACAGGAGCATGACAGGCTATTGAGTGCAATCCTCGACACATGGGGCTGCCCCAGAGCCCCCTCCTACAAGAAGCCCTCCAAGATTGCCTTGACTCCGAGTTCTGACCAGGAGCTGTTGAGGTGTGGGGGAGTATCTTAGGGAAATTAGTGAGGGCCCCAGAGAGGTTGTCCAGGCCCAACTAGGGGAGGGGAAGGACAGTCAGAGAGGGCAACAGAATTGTCCCAAAGAGTGAAGGAAAGGGCTGAGCTGGAGAGAGAAGAACTGCAGAGCAGGTTGATTTTGAATCTTGCCTTGGAATTTCCTGTGCTTGGTCACTTTGGACAAATCCCTTGGGGGCTCTGCTTTCTCTGGCACACAAAGGAGAGAAGTCTCTGGAAGCTGCTGAACAGATATTTAGTAAACACCTACTATGTGCCTGGCTCTGGTTGAAGCACCAGAGACACAGCAGGTGGGAAAGCTGGCCCAGCCTTTCCTTCCAAACTCTCAGGCCAGTGGGGGAAATAGCATATCGCAGGTTGGTCATGGCTGAAAGGAGCAGACACTGGGATCTCTGGGGACCCCAGAGGAGGTCCTGATTCAGGCAAGAAGAAGCTGCCTTCTAAAATGACCCCTTGGGTAGTGGAGAATTGTCCAGGCCAAGTGGAGGCAGAGTGTGTGTCTGGCAGGAAGCTGGCAATGGGTCTGGGGGGCAGAAGGAAGACGGATGTGCTGGCATACCATAGATGTGCATTTTACAGAGCAACATCCTTGAGGCTCAGAGAGTGCGAGCGACTTGTCTGGAGTCACACAGCAAGTAACTGGCAGGGCAGGGATTTGAACCCATGGAGAAATACATGAGTGTGAGTTCATGGTGGGAGTTTTGGGTCTCCTTTGTGGTTCCTTTCTGGGAACTCCTTTGTGGCTTCTTGTCCTGATGGGATTGTCTCGGGTCCTGATTTTCATAGCCCCTGTGCATCCTGCAGCTTAAATCCATTTCTCTTTCACCCGCCCAGCTCCCACCAACGCAGACATTTGCTCTTAAGGCTGATGGGTATCATGAGACACTTGTTTTTACACCACTAAGTCTTTGCCTGTGATGTGCTCTATTCCTGAAACGCTCTCCTTCTCCTCGCCAAACTATTTTCTCCTGGAAAATTCCTATTCAACCATCAAGACCCTGCATTCTCATGCACACCCCGGGGGTGTCACTGGGGTGAGGCATTGTAGGGTGTATTTCCTCCTCTCTGGCCTCCCAGTCTTCAGTCTTTGTACTATTGTCCATCCTATTGGCCACAAGAGGGATATGCCAACGCCCTGCTTGCTCCTCAGCTCTAACACCTGCCATGGCTCCCCATTGCCCTCAGGATCCAGCCTGTGATGTCCTGAGGGCACACTGATCTGAGCAGAGTATATGCTGCTCCCTGTTGGCCCCGTGATTTCACAAAATCCTGATGCCTCCTTCCCTGACTTAGCCTGGCAAGTCCCCAGGAGCAGCAGACGACGCCCCCCCCCCCCCACTCCAAATTAGTAATGACACATCCTCCTGCTGGTCACTCACGCTGGAGGAAGCAATTGACTGCCTCCCCTCAATCTTTGTCACAGCCCAGCAAGGTGGGTATTATGAGTCTGATCCACAGGTGAGGAAACAGATTCCGAGTGGACCTAGGATTTGTCCAAGGTACCCAAATGAAAGACCCTCTTCCGGCTTCTTCTCCTGGCTGACTCTGGGGGCTCTTTCATCACATCTCAGCTCCTCTGTCACCTCCCGCTGGCAACTTCCATGCCTCCAAGTAGACTCAGGTGACTAATTCCCATTAGAGCCCAGCCCTCCGTGGTGGCCTCCTAGGGAGGCGGTCAGTATGGGTCAGTGTGAGCGGGTAACTTCCAGTTGGACAAATCTCTGCCTCTCGTGGGTGAACCCACAGACGCGCGCACACAGGCTCGCAGACGCTGCCTCCCACGCGCAGGCGGCCGGCTGGCGTCTGCGGGGCTGACGCTGGTAAATACATCCTCCTGCCGGGCGCGATCACTCCTTCCTTCGCCGTTGCGGGGAGGGAGGTGGGGGCGGGGTGCATGGGGGCGTCCGAGGCCGAGGACTGAAGTTGTTTAAGGTTCTTGGCCTCCCGTCTTCATTCTGCCTCTGGGTTTAGTGGAGGCCAGAGGGTCTCCCGGGCCGGGAGCCTGGATTCCAGGCTGAGCCGGTGACCCTGCGGGGTGACAATAGCCCCACTTTTTGGGGCAGTTCTTTGGGACCCCCCAGCCTGGCCCGCGAAGGGGGCTCAAGCGATAGCCGCCCCCTCCTCCCCTCCCCCGGTTCCCTCCGCCCACCGCTCCGTTTCTTAAGTGGCTTAGGCAGGGGTCTCGCGGATATAGACAAATGGGCTGGGAACAGATGGATCGTGGGCACGTGGGACTTACAACCAGGCCTGGGGCATGGGAGGGGGGAGTCCTGGCCACAGTCACGGATCCCCCAAAGGCCCCGGCGGCAGGGTTAAGAGGGGCTCCCAGGAGGCTGAAGAACAGGCTTCCTTCCCCAGCCGTGCACACCCCGGTCCCAGGCCCGCCACACCCCCTACCGCCCGCGACTCCAGCGCAGGCGCGAGGCAGAGGCCCAGAGAGGGGACTCGCTCACTCGCAGTCACACAGCCCCGCGGAGTGCGAAGCTGATTTTGGGATGCAGGTGACGCCGAATAAGTTTAGCGTCTGGAGTCACCCTGCTCGGCAACGAGATCTGCGGGTTCGGGATACGGGTTCCCCGGGAAGCGAGCGCCCCCTGACGGGCACCGTCGGAATCGGCGCGGCAGCGACACCCCCGCCTCCGCTCCCCGCGCGATCCGGACCAAGCATTGCGGCTCCCTAGCTGTTGAGCTCTGCTCGGGAGACAGCCCCCAGAAGAGCTCCTACCTGGGATGAAACTAGAACCCGGAGAGAACCCCCAAGCCTGCACTGAACCCCGACTCCGAACTGGGCGCCTTCTCCTCTAGAGTCCTAATTCAGGACAGATCCCCAACTCTGAGCTGATCTGGGACCTGGTTCCAGGCTGAACCCCGAATCTGACTGATCCCAGACCCTGGATGAGTCCCTCCAATGCCCCCGAGTTCTCAGCCCCGGTAGATCCTCCATCCAGAGATGAACCCCAGCTCTGGACTGAGCTCCTTACCAGGTAGAGTCCCAGGTTCCAAGCTGAGCACCGCCCCCACCTCCCCGAACTCCAGCTGAGCACCAACTTTTTATGATATACCCCCTTATCCCGGACTGAGTCGCAATTCTGAGCAGAGCCCCCAGTCTCAGAGCGCCCCTGATCTAATCGTCATTGGGCTCAAGAACACCCCTGCAGCCCCCAAGGATATCTTCCCCTATACACGTTACACCCAAGTCAGACTGTCCCGGATTCTACTCTCACCTCTGCCACCATCTTCCTGAATAGCCTGGAACAGGTCACTTGCTTCCTCTGAACCTCAGTTTCACCATCTGTGAAATGGGCCGCTTGTTCTCCATTGTAGGTTTGCTCTGAGGATGCTGTTCGCTAACCTGGGTGAAGTGTTTATGGTGCCCGCGCATCATAGGAACTCAATACATATTGGCTATAATACCGTCATTATTGGGATTGGACATCCTGACTGGGCACTCGGAAGAAAAGAAAAAACAACTTTACTGAGATATCATTCATCTACCATACAATCCATCCATTTAAAGCATCCAAGTCCGTGGTCCCAGCGTATTATGCACATCATTCTTTTTGTTAAAATTGTGGCAAGTATGGGCGTCCCCTGGTGAAGCAGCGGTTGAGTCACTCTCCCCCAAAGACGCTCAGCCCACACCCCCTTGAGTTTGAGTCCCGGGTGTGGGGGGGAAGCAACCAGTGTGAACAACTAAATAAACATAAAATAAAATACTTTTCCTTCTCTCCCTGCCTGCCTGCTCGCCTTCCTTCCTGCGCCTTTTCTTAAAAAAAAAAAAAAAAAAAAAAAAATTGAGGTAAATACATAACGTGAAATGTGACATTTTTAAGAGCACAGTTCAGCAGCATCAGTCACACTCACATTGTGGCACAACCATCTCCACCTCCGTGTCTCCAGAATGTTCCAGAACATTCCATTCTCCCTACCTGACACTCGGCCCCAGCAGACCCTCCTTCTCTCCCTCCCCCAGCCCCGGCCCCAGCACCTCCTTTCTGTCTCTGTGGCGGTGACTCCTCTAGGGCCCTCCTGGGAGGTGGGGCTCCCCACAGGATGCAACTCTCTGTGACTGGCTGATGTCACTTATATTGTCACGGTTTTTCCTTCCGTTTTAGGGCGGAATAATGCCCAGATGTGTGGATGGAGCACCTTGCGTGTCTCCCTGCATGTTGATGGTCGTGGGATTGTTTGCAGCTTTGGCCTGTTATCAATAACGCTGCTGTGAATATCACCTCAATATCCCTTCAAGTCCTTGCTCTCAACTCCAATGAGCAGACACCTAGGAGTGAAGTTGCTGGGCCTGATGGAGATTCTGCTTAGAGTTTTGACATTTTCCACGGTAGCTGCACGTGTTACCTTCCCACCAACAGAGTCGGAAGGTTCTCATTTCTTCACACCCTTGTGGGCGCTGTGAACGTGTTCTCGTCTGTGGACCTGCCGGCTTGAATAGGCCCATGTCACAGATTGGGAAAACTGAAACTCAAAGACACACACTCGTGGAAGCAGAAACAGCCGTGACAAAGCTGGGTTTGAATACAGCGCCGTCACGCTCCCTGACTCCTGTACCCACCCTGGACTCAGTGACACAGTTGTCTGTGATTTCAGGTGGCACTAAAACCCACTCCCTTGACCTCTGTGTCTCCCCCCGCCATTTGCTCCCCTGATCCAGAAAAGGAGTCTCATCATATTTTTTAATTAAAAAAAAAAAATGTGAAAGGACAGGTGCAGGCAGGAATGAAGGCAAGCAGGCAGGAAGACAGAAAGAAGTATCTCTTTTATTTTTATGTAATGGCTCACACTGGGTGTGTTCCTCTCACCTGGAACTCGAACACAGGGGGATGTGGTCTGTGCTCCTTCAGAGGTGATTGACCCAACTACTGCTCCAACATTTTTAGTTAAGGTGTTTTTTTTTTAAAGGAAAAGTGCAGATAGGAATGAAGATGAGCAGAGGCAGGCAGGCAGAAAGGAAGAGAGAAGAGGAAGAAGCACTTTATTTATCTCATTTAGTTGTTCATCTTGGTTGTCCCCCTCCCACTCCACCCCCAGGTCTTGAACCAGGGACCTTGGGATGTATGTGGACTGTGCCCAGTGAACTAAACCACTAGGCCACTAGTCTCATCATTTAGGGGTTTGGGTGTGTGAATAAATGGATTGTGATAATGGGTATCAAGAAGGGACAGCCAGGGGATGATTCTGTCCCTCAAGGGACACTTGGTAAAGTCTGCAGACATATGTGGTCACTACTTAGGGAGGGCATGGCAGTGGTATGGAGTGGATGGAGGCCAGAGAGGCCACTCCACACCCCCTTGGCCAGCCCCATCCCCCACCCCAGCAGGAATCACCACCCCCAATACCCTTAGCTCAGCGGGTGGAGCCCTGGGCCAGAGACTGGCAGGACCAGGCTTTGGATGGGAGGCAGTAGGCAAAGCAGGCCCCTGGGTTTGAATCCCGGTCCTGTCGCTTGTGACTGCATCCTCAGGCTTGCCACCTCCCCTCTCTGGACCTGTTTCATGCTCCAAAATGGGGTAAACAGATATTTTGTGTCTCATGAGGACAGTGCCCCGGGTTATGTGACCCCGGCCTTCAGGACAGACACACAGCACAATCAGTCAACATGTGTTGCCTGGCCTCCTGTGGCCTCCCCAGGCCTGAGTGGGCAACTGGGACCAGAGGTAGGGGTGCCAGGAGGAAAAAGCAGCAGGGGAGCTGGGAGTCACTCCTGGGCCCAGTTCCCAGGACCACAGCTGCATCCTCTCTGGGGGGGGGCACCCAGCTGGCCCCAAGAGGCTTCCCGCCCACCCGCTGGCAGCCTGGAGGCTTCTGACAGTCCCCTTAGCTCATTTTCACGGAAATCCAAGCTGGACAGGGAGTCCTTCTGACTGGGGTCTACTGGGGTCCCAGCAACTGAGAATTCACCCTGAGAATTTACCTACAAGCCAGAAAAAAGTATCTTCATTCCTGATCAGATTCAGCCTACGCGGGGGGGGGGGGGGGGAGGTACAGGACTGCATCTTTTAAAACTATTTTTAGTTTAGTTGTGCATCTTGGTTTTCCCCTCCCTCCCGGTCCCAGGTCGCGAACCCAGGTCCTTGGGATGCATGGGGACTATGCCTGACTGACTGTCGTTCCTATCCACTAAACCTCCAGGGCGCGCCATGGAATCTGCATTTTAAAGGGGGGGGTCCCAGGCGATCTTCATGTAAAGGGTTCCCGGGGGCCATACGTTAACAATCATGCTTCTGTCTCAATTCCTATTCCCCAGGTAGGTAAACTGAGTCCCAGAAAAAGGGACAAGCCCAGAGCCAGATGGATGATGTGTTTTTCTCTTTGGCTTTCTCTGTCTCTTCCTTTCCCCACCACCCGGTGCCTCCTTCCTCTCCATTCTTAGGGCCACAACCTGGGGCCTGGCCGCGCCCCCCGCATCCGGCCCCTAGAGCGATTCCGTCGGAAACCCCCTTGCCTCTGGGCCCCGCCTTCTCCCGCAGAGGTTCCCTTTTCTCATTGGCTGCTTCGTACGACGCCCGCGCTCCCATTGGCTGAGCCCACACCCTGGGCCCGCCCCTCCGGCCCGGCCCCTTCCACAGTCCTTTCCGCGCGGGCGGAGGCCGAGAGGGGGCGTGGTTGGGGGCGTGGTGTCTGGAGGGCGGGGCGGGGCGGGCCTCCCCGCCCCGTCCGGGTCCCAGTTTTGCGGTGCGAGTCGCTTGGCCGCGGCACAACGGCCCCTCCGAGGCGGTCCGACGGAATCTTGACTGTCGGACCGACGGTCCGGCTACGGAGAGCAGGTGAGCGAGCGATGCGGAGGCGCCCCTGTTTTAGGCATAGCTCCAGGGTCACTTGGTCTCCCTCTGACTGTCCTCGCACCCCTGGTTCCCTGCACCCCCGGTCTGTCTGCATTCCTGCCTCAGTTTCCCCCACTTTTCTCTCCGTCTCTGTTCGGCTGAGGGAGCAGACTGGCTCTGTACTGCACCCTCCTGGCGTGGGGCCATGCTCTAGGAACGGCGCTCACCCCTGGGGACGCTGATACACTCTGCCCTTTTCACAGAGCCAGACGCTCCTTCTCGGGCCAGATTCCAGAGTCTGGAGGGACTCCAGGTGTGGGGACAGAACCTGGCTTCTGGCTGGACCAGGAAGCCGGGAGAGCCCGAGCCAGGCCCACCCGGACTGACCACTTGGGAGCTCCCAATGGCCTGAAGCCTTGGCCTCAGTCTTGCCAGCTGTGAACTGGTCTCACTGCCAATAATTAGCAGGTGGTCTGACCCAGATATGCTCCACCTCCTCTGTCCTGGGGGGCCTGCCTGGAGGAGGGGCAGCCCCAGCAGTAAATGGGTTTCTGAGGTCACTTCCTAGGACAGCTGGGGAAGGGAGTGTGTGTGGGGGTGGCGGGCGGGGGGGGGGCTTCCACAACAGGGGGAGGAGACTTTAGCTCTGTGTTTGAGGTGCTCAGACCTTGGAGTCAAACAAACCTGGGTGCTCCTGCTCTGTGCCCCACTGACCCAGCGATTCTGAGTCTTGGTTTCCTGTCTGTGAAAAGGAAAGGGGGGACATAACTCCCTGGGTGTGGGCAGCTTCCAGAATTAAGTTGCTTTGCATTGTTTTTAAAGGAAAGGTGCAGGCAGGAATGAAGGCCAGCCGAGGCAGGCAGAAATAGAGGAGGAAGAAGTTTTTATTTGTTTTATTTAGTTGTTTATCTTGGTTGTCTGTCCCCTCTACACCCTGGGACATGAACCCGTGTGTTTCTGCTCCCCCTGCCCTCCCCTCCTCCCTCTCTCCCCCTCTTACTCTGTTCTGGCCCCCCAGTTGCCACTTTCCAACAACATACCGATCAGGGTCCTGCCCCAGGACCTTTGCACAGTCTGTGCCCTCCACCGCCATGCCAGGTCCATGGGCGCCAACTTTAAAACACAAGTTGTTTAGAAGGGCTGGACTAATGGGAGGGCTGGGCTCTGGGAGGGGCCGAGGAGGGCCGGCCCAGGACGCTGTACCTATGGAAACGTGACACAGACCTTCCGGCCACACAGACAGCTGGGCTGTGTTCGTTCGCTCTCCCGCTTGGCCTGGGGTGCCCACCCATGTTGGGTGAGTGGCTGCACCCCTGGGATGGTGGAGGGGGGCTCTGACCCTGCTCTGACAGGGGGAAGGGGGTCCTGAAGCCAAGAGGCTAGTCAGACAGGTGAGGCTCTGAGGCCCCGTACTGTCCCCTCCTGCTGAGGGGCCATGTCTCCTCTGAGGTTTGGTTGCTTGGGGACTGACATGGTGGGTTCAGTGACCCTGCCTGCCAAATGGGACCAGGAGAGAGGGTGCCCAGGACAAAACTCCACATGTCGTCTTGGGAACAGCCCCGCCTCCAGGTGGATGCCGACTGATTCTCCTGTGTGTGGGGTGGGAGGAGGGGAGGTGGACGGGATTGGACTCCGTGTGCTCTCATCTCTGGAAATCACACCTGCCACCCCGGAAGGAAATTTCATCCCCTTGGAGGCCTCCTCCTCCGGCTGGTCTAAGACCTTACTTGCCCGGCCTCAGTTTCCCCTTCTGTGTGATGGGGCTGGTGGTTTCTTTCTGGAAAAGGGTTGAGAGAACTGGGCATGAAGAGGCTGCTTTGGCCACAGGCAGTCTCTGCAAGTCTGTACTGAAGGCTCCCAGGGGCTCCGCAAAGGGGGTGTCAGGGCCTCTAAAAGCTCCCTAAAAGGACTCTTCCTTTTCAGGGTGGACTTGGGCGAGGGGAGACTCAAACCCCACATTTGCAGTTGGCTGGAATGAGGAAAGGATTGCTTGGGCTGAGGGCTGGGTTCAAAGCCTGATTCTGCCCCATCCTTTGCTGTGGGAACTCAGGCAGCCTCTCAGCCCCTCACCCCCGACTCAGTTTCCCCCCTGTAATAACCACGACTTTATGATTTTTTTTTAAGGAAAGGTGCAGGCAGGGATGAAGGCAAGCAGACAGGCTGGAAGAGAGAGGAGGAAGAAGCATTTATTTATTTTATTTAGCTGTTCACTTTGGTTGTCCTGAGGCCCTGAGTCTCGAACCTGGGTCCTTGGGATGTATATGGAGTGTGCTTTGGGACTTAACCGTTACTCCACGAGGGCATGACAATAACTTTACAGGTCCTTTGATAGAATTTGGCACTAAGTGCCCTCTGGAGCCAGAAGATCATTTATTCACTCAACAGACAAGCCTGCTGCAGGATGCCAAGGCCCCGGACTCACAGACAGTGATTGAGAGTGATAGGTGTTCATCCAGGAAAATCATGAAGCTTAGTTGTAATTGCATGAAGATGATGGAGGAACAGATGATGAGGAAGGTAGTTTAGATGGGGCATCTGGAGGACTTTCTGAGGAGGTGACATTGTGTTTAGGCCTCAGGAACAAGAAAGAACCAGCCAAGCAGAGACCTGGGGGAAGAGCATCTTAGGCAGAAGGCCTAGCAAGTGCAAAGGTCCTGGGGCAGAATCAATGATAGTGCTGGCAGAACAGAAGAGGCCCATGTGACTGAAACAGAGTGAGCAACAGAGGAGGGAGGGCATGGAGGTGACAGGCAGATGGATCAGGCTCTGGTGGGTGCAGAGAGGACTTGGGCTTTGACCCCCAGGGAGGTGGACACCTGAAGGGCAGGTCCTGGCCTGACTCGGTGTTCGAGAGTGCCCTCTGGCTTCCATGGGAGGCCTGGCTGGGAGATGGACAGAGATGGAGCTGCTGGCTTGGCTTTCCCTGATGGGTCCATCAATTATTGACACCCTTTGTATGGGGCATGAAGAATTCATGTTGTGGGGGCCGGCCGCCGCTGCCTAGTGGCATGCTGGAGCTGGGTCGTCCCAGCTCACTAGTGCCACTTGCTGTCTTCTCAGGACTGTCGCGATCTGTTTGTTAAACAGCCACACTTAAAAATGGCCGTCTATGAACTTTGACTGAAATGCATTATATGTAAAACAAAGGCACATGGTGTTATTCAGCCATAAAAGCGGGGACGCTCTGACACTTGTCACCACGTGGAGGGACCTTGAGGACTCGATGCTCAGGGCGAGAAGCCAGACATAAAAGGCCCCATGGGGTGTGATTTCACAGACGTGACGTGTAGAACAGAAGACCTGAGACAAAGGGTGGGCTCAGGGGGCCTGGGAGGGAGGGGGGCTGTGGATGAGGACAGGGCTTCTTTAATATTAAATGTCCAGAACCTTTTGTTACTCTCTCTCTCTCTCTCTCTCTCTCTCTCTCTCTCGGACGCAGGAATGAAGGCGAACAGGCAGGCAGGAAGAGAGGAGGAAGAAACGTTTATTTTATTTAGTTGTTCATCTTGGTGGTTCCCCCCACCCCAGGTTTTGAACCTGGGTCCTTGGAATGTAGGTGGACTATGCTCAGCCAGAGTCAGTGGACCCAACTGCTCCTCCACTAGTATGTGTCTGTGTTTCTTCTTCCTGCACATTAGTCTTGCTTTTGAATATAAGGGAAAACTCAGACCTGCCTTTGTTCTGAGCTCACAAATATAGGCCTGCTACCCTGTCTGGAGAGAACTCAGATTGACCAGATGGAAGGCATCCAACAGAGCACATGAGCTTTAGTTGTAGCTTTTCCGGAGCACCCACAGGGCATGAGGATCCCGGGAAGTGGCTGTTCAGTCCCCGGAATCCCCGCCATCCCAAGCCCAGTGTCTGGAACCAAGACAAACAACTGAATAAATAAGTGCTTCTTCCTCCTGTCTCTGCCTGCCTGCCTGCTTGCCTTCATTCCTGCCTGTGCCTTCCCTTTAAAAAAACCAACCAACCAACCATAAAACAAAAACTGAATGAGCTCAAGAAAATGGGGATTGAGTTATTTATGACATGAGGGATTATTTCTCTGAGCGGGAATGCCTCTGTGCTAGGAATGTTCCCCTTGTCCCCCGCATGGCATGTGCAAAGGCCCTGAGGCAGGACCTTACATGGCTTATTGCAGGGACAGTGGGGAGATGGGTGAGGCTGGCAGGAGGGGAGGTGGTGGATGCAGTGGGGAGAGGTTACCCCATTCCGTCCCTCCTCTGAGTTTGGGAGTTGAGTTTGGAGGGGTCGTGAAGGAAAGGCTCAGCGGGCTGGCGTCATTTCCTGTCCCGAACTGTCACCTTTTGGGGAGGCTCAAATACAGCTCTCTCTCCCAGATTTATTTTCTGCTGGTGAAGAGCACTGTTCTGTCTAGAACAGCCTGGAGACTCACAGGCAGGTCTGTGGCCAGTTTTCAGGGCATTTGGGAGCTGAAGTGTTGAAAATGGGGATAAGGACAAAGTTCGGAATCCAAATGGGATTGGCAGAGGATGAAAGGTGAGGTGTGGATTGGGGCCAGGAGTTCTGGGAACAAATATTGAGTGGGGGGGCAGGGCAGCCGTCAACAGAGCCAGGGGACTTGATGCTGGGATGCTCAGTTCACAGATGGGAGAGGTGTCCCCAGAGGCTCGGGCCCATCTGGGGTTCCCCTGCGGAGACCTCAGGGCTGTGGGAGGACCTGGACCCAGCTGCTCTGCCCGCACCCCGACTCAGCCCTGCCCCCGGGCCTTTGCACAGCCCTCTGCCTCCTCATGCTCCCCCAGACTTTGTCCTTCCCATCCCAGTTCCAGGGGCTGGACCTCAGAGAGGCCTGGCTGACCACCCTGGTGAAGGCTGTCCTCCTGTCCCTGGTTGTCACTGCGCCCTCCAACCCTTATCTATCCCTGAAATTGTGGTGGTTATTTCTTTCATTTTGGATTCCTCCTCTTCGCCGCTGGGGTAACAGCGCCGCACAGGGCGCGTTTTGGAAGTAGGAAGGGATTGATTCATTGTCATTAAGATTATTTTGCTAGTGACAGTAGGTAGCAGCACATTCTGACGCTTGGGTGGTGGGGGCAGGGAGCACAGTGACAGGGATTCTGGTCGCACTCAGGGAGCTCCTCGACCCTCATGACTGCCTGCTGTCCTGCCAGAAACATAAGCCACGAGCGCGGTTTTGCACGGTTTTAGCGTTCAGTGACTTTCCCTGAAAGGCAGCGTCTGGGGAAGTCGAGGCTGACCGAACTCTTTCTGGACACACGATGTCCAGTATGGAGAAAATCGGATGAATTCTCTCCGTTCCTTCCTCAAATGCGGCTGGCTGGTAAGGAGGAAAATTCTCGGTCCCCGGCGTCCTGCACGTATGATGGGGTCCCCCAGGCTCCACCACAGGGCCCAGGTTTACAGGAGGCTCCATCGTCCAGGGGCGCGTGGTGACACTCGGCGACACTCCTACCACCACAGAGTCGTCTCACGACGTGTCTCTCCAAACCTGTCTCTTCATTCAGCGACTCCAGATTTTACTGAACACCTACTATGTGCCTGGGAATGTGGTCGTGACTTCCAAATCCCAACTTCTGTGACTCTTTTATGTCAATGTGGTTTACAGTCTGGGCCGAATCCTGATTTTTCAACGTTCGAATTTATTTAGCATTCATTTTTTTTTAAATTATTGTTTATGTATTTATTTTGTAAAGGAAAGGCACCAGTGGGAATAAGGACGAGTAGGCAGGCAGAAGAAAGGAGAAAGAAGTAGTAGTTATTTATTTTACTTAGCTCTTCATCTGGGTTGTTCCCCTGGCCCGGGGATGTGAACCTGGGTCCTTGGGATGCATGTGGCCCACGCTCAGCCGGAGGCGGTGGACCCAACCACTCCTCCACCAGGGGGACGTCAGTATTCTTTTATTGATCTATAATTCACATGTTGACATATATATGAGGAATGGAGAACATATGAGTTTATTTTAATGTGTAAAAATTATATATATATATATGTGTGTGTGTGTGTGTGTGTGTCACACGCCATAACATCCACCCTTTGAAAGTAGACAAGACAATTAAAAATGAAACGTGAACAAGGCAAAATTCACTGATGTTTTCTGTATTCTCAGACTGGTATAGCCATCCAGCCCCCTAACACCGAAGATTAAGACTCTGTTCCTAGAAGCACCTAGAACTTTCCAAGCCCCTCCCCTGGGGTTCCCTTCAGACGGCTGCCTCTTTCAGCATGTGTTCATTTGACTTCTAAATTGCCACATGGAAGTAAATGGTGGAACCTGTCATTTTATATCAAGGTCCCATGGGCCACCTCCAAATGACGTTGAGACAAGACAGTGCGGCGGGGTGGGGTCTGGGGGCTGGGACCCCCCTAGGAAGGCAGGCACTAAGCCGGTTTGGGGTCTTGCATCTCCCCAGGGCTGGTAAGCAGCTGATGTCCCATAAATGCTCACTGGGTAACTGAATGAGTGTCTGGGCCAAGCTCCTGAGGCCGCTGTGACTTGTGATAGAGTGGGGTGTCCCGGCATTGGGTGGGCAGAGACTTGGGACACGGGACTTCCCACCCCATGGCCCCTTGACGTCCCCTGGTGGTCCCACCCGCTGACTGGCCTGCTTTCATACGGGTCAAGCGCAGCAGGAAGGAAGGCCCATTTATTTTGGTGGCTGACCTGCTCCCCCCAGATGGCAGTCAGCTCCCAGTCTTGGACCGGACATTCTGGGAGAACAATGGGTCAGGGAGGTGGGCTCTGCAGCTGGCCTGCCTGAGCACCTCTTTTACTTCTGGGCCAGAGCCGGGGTGCTGCTGGGGCCAGGGCCTTCCTGGAGGTGGCAAACAGGCTTTTAATGTGTAAAAATTATATATATATATATATATATATATATATATATATATATATCCTGAGCCAGCATCCCCCAGTTCAGGGCTTAGAGTGGCCAGAGCTTGCTTGGACTCACACAGCCACTGAGGGGCAGGAAACCCTGGCATCTCAGTGTCGGGGCTTATCTCTGAACTTGGAGCCTCAGCATATTCATTCACTGGGGAGATTGGACCCTGGGTGCCTTGAGGCATGCCCTCTCCTCCCTGACGTTTGTTTGTAAACACCTCCTGCATTCAGCACAGGCCGGGGCGCCTGCTGGGTAATGGGCCCTGG
Source organism: Solenodon paradoxus (assembly GCA_004363575.1). NCBI lineage: Eukaryota > Metazoa > Chordata > Mammalia > Eulipotyphla > Solenodontidae > Solenodon > Solenodon paradoxus. Next base: position 19,515 of record RJWH01007500.1, on the reverse strand, counting down.
ATCACCCACCAGGAACATGGTATGGACTGGGGAGATGTAGCCCCTGGGCCGGGAGAGGGACACAAGAATCAGGGGCAACTGGTGCATCCAAGGAAGGCTTCCTGGAGGAAGTGATGAGGAGGAGGAGACTTGAAGGATGAGTAGGAGTTTGCTGGATGAGGAACGGGATATTCTAGAGAATTTCACGGAGAAGCTAGCTGTGAACTTGAGGAGCCACGAAGGCGGTCGCCTTCCACAAGCGGGGTTTCAGAAAGTGGCATCCAGTCTCTTGCTGAGGGAGAGACTCGAGCTTAGATGTCGGAGTTGGCCTTGTGTTTTCCATTTTTTCTTTTTAAAAAAATTTTTAAAGAGGAAGTGCAGGCAAGAATGAAGGAGAGCAGTCAGGAAGAGAGAGGAGGGAGAATCATTTTATTTTTATTTGGTTGTTCACACTGATTGTTTTCCCTTAGACCTGGGTCTTGAACCCATGAGTATGTGGCCTGTGTCCTCTGAAGGTGATTGACCCACCACTGCTTCACCAGGCGGCACTGATCTCCCCCATTTTATGGAAGGGGAAACTGAGGCCCGGGGTGATGGGTGATGCAGCTTATTCACAAGTTCAAAGCCGGGAGCAGGTTGTAAAATGTGGGGTTGATTTTGTCATGGGCAGCTTCGGGCCCCCCAGGACTCTGGGTGACTCATGGGCCTCTGCTGGGGAAGGCGGAGGGGCTGGGGTGCGGAGGGGAGGAGACAGCTGCTGTGTGGCCTTGGGAAGGGGCTCCGGCTCTCTGAGCTGTGTGTCAAGTGCAAAACGGGTGAGCAGCTCAATCCCCAGCGGAGACGACAGGAAGGGTACTGGCTACCCGGGGACCGAGTCTAGTGCACTGCTGCTGTGGCTCCAGCCTTTGCAGCCTGGGGTCTGGGGCCTGGTGTGGGGGCCGGGGAGGCTGGCCCCGGGACCCTCGTGCCTGCCCTGACCTCTGAGGGCAGAAGAGAGGGCGGCCAAGGGTTGGGACTTCTCCTGGGGCCTGAACTGACACAAAGGCAAGCTTTGTGGGGACTCTTGGGGTGAGTAGGCACCCACGTGGCATTCCAGGTTGGCCTGGGCTGGGGGCAGGGGCGGGGGCGGGTTCTAACTAGGGCGAGGCCTGCGGGTGGGTCACGGACGCCCCTCATTCATTCCGCAGATATTTCTGGAGTCTTAAAGGACAAGTCTCCAAGGATAAGGAAGGAGGCCCACCATCTTCCCTGTGGCCTGGGGGTGGGGGGGCAGACCAGTAGAAAGTAGAGTGGGCAGAGCAGACGCCTGGGGCGCTGTGTGGCCCAGAGGAACTGCCTGGCTGTCAGCTTGGCTGTTCAGGGAAGGCTTTCTGGAAGAGGTGTTGTTTAGGGTGAGTTGAGGGGTGAATCTGTGCAGAGAAGAGGCCCCTGTGCAGGGACCAGGCAGGGCTTTGGGGGATATATGAGTCCACCAGGAAAGAGGTAGAGACTTGAGGGCCTAGATGTTGGGGCCTATATAGGTCACCAGGGAGGAAGCAAGGGCTAGAATTCCAGGGTTTTGTGGGAATCCACCAGGGAGGCAGGGACATGGGGGATAGGGCTTTAGGGAATGTATAGGAGGGTCTACCAGGGAAGAAGCAGGGGCATGAGGGATAGGACTTTGGGGGATGTATAGGAGTCTACCAGGGGGAGAATCAGGGGCATGGGGGATAGGACTTTGGGGGATGTATAGGAGTCTACCAGGGGAGAGGCAGGGGTGTAGGAGTCTGTGCAGGCCTGATCACTGTTGCCTGAGAACTGGGCTACCATTCACCCTGGCCACCTTCCTGATCCCCTGCTGGGCAGGAGCCCTCACAAGTCAATGTTTCCCTATCAGAGAAATCATCAGTCGGGTGTTTTCTGGCACCTACAAACGCCCCCTCATGAACCCCCACCCGGGCCACTACCTACCTACCTGATTCCAGGCCTAAGCCCTCGGGGATGCTGGTTGCGATCTGGCTGGGGCCGTGAGGCTGGAGGAATTAGAAAGTGATTGACCTGGGACCCTGTCTGCCTGAACTGCGGGATGCGGGTGAGACATGACCAGCTGGACCCACGATAAGTCATCCTGAGCACCTTCTCTGCTCAGAGCAAAAAGACAGTAGGTTTGGGGGGGTTGGCACCAGAGCCCACATGTAGTAGGATTCAAAAGACGTGGCGCAGAGTTCACTGCTATACATTCATGCCTTTGACTTAACACCCATTTCTTTCTCTTTTTAAGGACAGGTGCAGGCAGGAATGGAGAGTAGCAGGCAGGTAGGCAGAGAGAGGAGGAGGAAGAATTTTAGTTATTTTTATTTAGTTGTTCATCTTGATTGTTTTCTCCGGCCTGGGATGCAAACTCGGGTCCTTGGGATGGATGTGGACTGCACTCGGTGGAGGCAGTGGAGGTGGTGGACCTAACCACCACTCCATCAGGGGGCGCCTCTTTTAAAAGAACGATTCCCTCAAGTCCTATACATTTAGTTGTCCCCCCACCCTATCCAGGCCTCCAGCCCTTGAGTATATGCCTGCGTCCTTCAGAGGCGATTGACCTCACTGCTGCTCCACCCCACCAGGGGGCGCCAACTCCCCACATTTTTCACCCATCTCTTCTGGCGGGGAGGCTTGTCTGGGCTCCCCACACGCACAACCCATTCTGCTGGGGTGCCCAGGCCCGCCAGCTCAGTGACTGGGTCCATTACTCTGACCCCGCCCCAGCACGCAGAGGGCGCTTCCTAGGGGGTTAGAATGGTTGCCCAGGAGAGAGGCAGCGGATGTGCGCCCATTTCCCAGATGGGGAAGACTGAGGCCCAGACAGACAGGCCCCTGGTCTCTTTGGGTGGGGGCAGAGGTCCAGGGCCACCGCTGACGCGTCTGTTCCTTCTTGGCAGGGCTGATGGACACCTTCAGCACCAAGAGCCTGGCCCTGCAGGCCCAGAAGAAAGTCCTGAGCAAGATGATGACCTCTAAGGCTGTGGCGGCCATGTTCGTGGACGACACGAGCAGCGAGATGCTGGACGAGCTGTACCGCGCCACCAAGGAGTTCACCCGCAGCCGCAAGGAGGCCCAGAAGCTGGTCAAGAACCTGGTGAAGGTGGCCGTGAAGCTGGGCGTCCTGCTGCACGGGGGCCAGCTGGGCAGCGAGGAGCTGGCGCTGCTGGAGCGTTTCCGCCGCCAGGCCCGACGCCTGGCCATGACGGCCGTCAGCTTCCACCAGGTGGACTTCACCTTCGACCGGCGCGTGCTGGCCTCCGGCCTGCTCGAGTGCCGGGACCTGCTGCACCAGGCCACCGGCCGCCACCTGACCGCCAAGTCGCACGGCCGCATCAGCCACGTCTTCGGCCGTTTGGGCGACGGGGACTTCCTGGCCGCGCTCTACGGCCCGGCGGAGCCTTACCGCTCGCACCTGCGCAGAATCTGCGCCGGCCTCACCAAGATGCTGGACGACGACAGCCTGTGACCCCGGGGGGCTCGACCTGCAGACAGGGGGCGCTCTTGGGTCCCTTTGGAAATGCTTTCTGCCCAGTCTGACCTTGGCCACACCCTCCCCCCTCCCCGGTGACCCGTCCCCTTTGGGACAGGACCAATGTCAGGAGGTCAAGGACCCATGTGACCCTATGGGGTCACAGCAGGCCGCTGTCCACGAATGCCCTCCTGTCCGGTTGCCCGGTCTGTGTCTCGTGAACTGTAGTGACCGCTGGGGTGACCCGTCTGGGACCCTCACACCACTTGATGTCCCCGGAAAAAGAGTGCGGCCTCTTAGCAAGGACGCCTGGGTCTGTCTGTTGGACAGGCTCTGGGGAACGGGGGGCATGGTCATGGTCTGAGGACAGCTGTGCTCCCCCGAGGTTTCTTGGTCCGTCCTAATCTCAGGACCTCATCAGGTGACTTTCATGAGGAAGTACAATGTCACTAATGAGGAGAAGTCGTCCCTTGAACAAAGTGTGGTTTGGGGTGCCCAACCCCTTTGCAGTGGAAAATCTGCCTGTAACTTTTTTTTTTAAAAAAAGGCACAGGCAGAAATGAAGGCGGGCAGGCGGGCAGGAGGAGAGAGGTGGAAGAAACACTTATTTTAGTTTTTCCTCTTGGTGGTTCCCCGTCCTGGGACTAGAACCCAGGTCCTTGGGATGTGTGTGGACACCTATCTGCTGCTCCACCAGGGGGCGCCCCGCTGTGACTTGACGCCCCCGCCCCCACCTACAGGCAGCCCCCCGGATCAGCGGTGGCAGCTGCATAGGGGTTGCTTTCAAAACCCTCCCCGCCCCCGGAAAGAAAAGTCTGCAGCTGTTCAGTTCCCTGAGGGCTGTCACAGGTTCCTCGGAGCCCAGGGGAGGAAAGAAACCCAAATGTAGGTGAATCCTCGCAGTTCAAACCCATGGAATTCAAAGTTCTACTGTAATTCCAGTCGCGCGTCACTTAGCAACGTCTCGGTCAAGGAAGGCCCGCACTGTGGGACGGCGTCTTCGGAGGCACCACCAGTGTGAGGTGAGGCCACGACCATATGACCGAATGAATGACAGCACTGGTGTTGGAGCAGTTAGGTCCTCCGCCTCCAGCTGACAACAGTCCACATCCATCCCAAGGCCCCCGGTTCGCATTCGGGGGCAGGAGCAGCCAGGATGAACCACTGAAGAAAATCTGCTTCGTCCTCCTCTCCGCCTGCCTGCCTGCTCGCCTCCATTCCTGCCTCGCCTTAAGAAAAAGCAACAAATAAAACCAGACCGACCTCAGAAAGCGAAGTGCAGTGTCTTGACTGGTGATACCCAGAGACGCAGCAGTTCCCAGCGCTGGCTGTAGACACGCGGTGTGTGGAACCATACAGGTTTGGGTCACCTCATGTTTCAGACTATGACGGGTCACACACATGACAGGGTCCCCACCGGCGCCCACAAACAGCCCCACTGTGCAGGAGGCTCCACTGTCCAGGGGTGCATGGTGACACTCGATGCCATTCGTACAACAAAGACATCGCCTCACGATGCGTTTCAGAACGTGTCCCGGCCCTTTTGTTTGTCAGAAGGGGGTGTGGGGTTGTCAAAGATTGCAAAGCACTGCTGAGTCAGGCCACGTCAGGGTCAGTGCCAGGGAGCTTATTCTAGGCACCTCGGGTGTGTGTGTGTGTGTGTGTGTGTGTGTGTGAGAGGGAAGGTTGGCATGATGTCTCGTGACTGTCCTTGCAGAAGAACTCTGACTGTTTAGGGCAAAGTTTGCACACAGGGGCCTGTGGACCTACTGGGCACCTTCGGGTGTTGGAGACATTTGGAATTGTCAATATTTAAGAATGAAGAAACTGCATGCTCCATTCTAGATTTAGAAGTCTCTCAAAGACCTGCCTGAGTCTTTTAGCCACACTCCCCACCACTCCTTCTTGCCACCTCCCGGCCTGCTGTGTTGGCTGCTGGGAGATTGACCTGCCTTCCAGGGTGGGATTGCCGCTTCCCTGAAAAAGCCACAGGCTTTCAGGTGCGAGAGAGCTGTGCCTGCCTCTGCCCCATCCTTCTCAGGCAAATGTCCCCTTACCGCCAACCAAGAGACAGATCTTCAGATCCATGACCAACATGCATTTTTAAGGACCTGAAAGCCTGATCTGTCTCCCCTCTTTCTATACATTTGACATCCCATTTAAAACGACCCAAGCTCATCATGGAACTCTTGAAATAAAAGCTTGTGTCTTCCATCTGCCAGCCCGGAGCTGGCTTTCCACTGCTGACCGTGCTCTGCGCCCTCCCGGGGCTTCTGACTGCCATGGAGGTGGCCGTGAGCGAGCAGTGACAGGTTCCGTTTCTGCTCGGCTGGCACCTGGGAGACGCCCGCGGGTGCGTGCACTGCATCCTGGGCACCTCCAGCTGATGGGGGGGGAGGCATCCTTGCCCTTGGCCGGTCCGGCGCCTCTGCCGGTGTCCAAGGCCTTGTTTTCCAGCAGGAGGTCCTCCTAAGGGCGGCTGTCAGCTGGGCCGCCTGCCGGGTCAATGTCAAAGGGAAGAGGGCGGAAGCCCCTGCGGGGAGCGCTCAGGACAGACACCTGCAGGCTGGTCTCCCACCGGGGCCCAGCACGAAGGCTGCCTGGTCCTCAACCCTGAGTGTCTTGGGGGCCCAAGGTTCCGCTCTGACTTCTTTTTGCCCTGAATGTCGTTATTCACACTCCGGGTCTAACTGAGTGGCTCCGCGGAGGCCGCACCGTGGGAGGTGGCCCCACAGGGTGATTCGGATGCTGGGGACTGAGGGCCAAGTCAAGGTCAGGCCCCGAGGCCCCCAGCGCGGGTACCAGGGCACTTCTGAGAGGCCGGAGCATTTGAAGGGTTTGTTCTGGTTGCCTGGTTTTCTGTTTTCGCTGACTCTGGCTTCCAGGAGCCCCCGCCCCCGCCCCCAGCCGCCGGGAGGTGGGGCACCCGATTGGTACCTGCAGCGAAGTCGTGCCTGCAGATTCCACGTGCCCGGCGCCAAACAGCCTGCTCCCAACAGAGACAGGAGGTGGGGTACCTGCCCCGCCGCCGGCCCCCCCAGGTTGCCTGCCTGCCTGCCCGCCTGCCGGGGGCACCAGCGCCAGAGCTGTGTTGGTTGGCTTTTTGTCTTATTTATTAAATATGAAAGAACATTTCATTCTTCAAGGTCTGAAAAGAGGTCCCCGGGGAAACTGTAAGAAGAGTTGGCCTGGGGTCCACGGGCGGCAGGGGTGGGAGAGCCTGGCTGGACGTCTGTCAGAGACCCCCGACCGGCCTGGAACCCTGATGCCGCGGTTCCGGGCACACTCCTCGGGGAGCGGTGGGTGTGGGCCAGGCCGCAGCTCGGCCACCCGGGGCTCCGGGACCCTGGCTCGGCTCTAGGCTGCTCTGAGGACCCCTCCCCACGGGGCGCCATCACGGGGGAGGCTCCGTAGCCCCGCTTAGAAAGCCCGTGACACGTCGGCCCTCTCCGCCCGGCTCCTTCAGGGAAGTCGGGGGTGCCCGGCCGCTGGTCACAGCTCACTGCGGGACGCCTTGGCCACGACCACCAGTTTGGACAGCTCGGCCCTGAACGCCTCAGGCCTGTGGGTCACTGCAGGAGGAAAGCGTGGCCAGACTCAGCGCGAGTCCCAGCGGCCTGTGTGGAGAGGCCCTGGGCCCTGCACGTCCTCTGGGTGAGGGACAGGGAGGAGGGGGCCCGTCCCGAGGGCGGCGGAAGACAGGAGCCACTGTGAGAGTCCATGGGGTGGGGGTCTGGTGGCGACCCTCGCAAGCGCAAACCCATCCCAGGCCCAGGGGCGCTGCTCCGGCTGGAGCCGCCCACCGCCACCACCCCCTTGACTGCGCGCGCCCTGCGTCCAGGCTCTGCCGGCCTCCATGTCCTGTGCTGGGCGCGGCCACGAATGTCCCCTGTGCCTGGAGGACCTGTGGGTGTGGTGGCCTCCACCCGCTCAGTGCTCCTCCAGCGAGACCCCCACTACCAAGGGTGATGCCACACCCCGATGCTTCTGCTTCCCAAGGGCGTCCCCTGGCCCGCTATCAACGCTGAGCTCCGACTACGGGGTTCCAGCCTCTTCTGCTCAGCGTCTGTGGTTCGGAGGACACACACAGGGGCGCTCCCGAGGGACCCCACCCCAAAAAACCCAAAGACTGCGGGGCTGCGGGTGTGGGTTTCCTGCTCAGGGCTCATCGCGGGCTGACAAAGTGGCCCGCAGGCAAGGAGCAGGATTTGCATTTTGAAAAGCAGAGGAGAAATTATGTGTTGTGATGGGAAAGTGATCCTGAGTTCACATTTCTGTGTCTGTGAAATAATGCAAAATAATGTTACTAGAGTGCGGCCGCCCCAAGCTCTAGGATGGGTGGTTCACGGCCCTACTGCCCGGGGGGGTGACCTCTGCCCGACCAGTGCCAACCACAGATGACAGCCTGATTCGCTCCATGACCCTCTGATGGGTGCTGCCACCAACCTCATGCCTGTCATCCCGCCTGGGTGCTGGGCACCGCCGTCCACCATCATCCACCGCCGTCCACCACCATCCACCACCATCCACCCACCACAATCCATCATCCACCACCATCCATCCACCATCCACCACCACCATCCACCATCCACCATCATCCACCACTATCCACCACCACCCAACATCATCCACCACCATCCACCATCATCCATCACCATCCATCATCATCCACCCACCACAATCCACCATCCACCACCATCCATCCACCATCCACATCCATCCACCATCCACCCACCAACCACCATCATCCACCATCCACCACCACCATCCACCATCCACATCCATCCGCCATCATCTACCCACCATCCATTGATCCACCACCATCTACCACCATCCACCCATCCACCACCATCCATCCATCCATCCATCCACCATCATCTACCACCATCCATTCATCCACCATCCACCATCCATCCATCCGCCACCATCCACCATTGACCTGTCCACTCACCTGTCCACACACCCACCAGGTCTGTCCACCATCCCCCATCCACATTACATACCTGCTTTCTTAGTCACTTCAAACTCCTCGTTTTTCAGGGGAACATCACTCTCTTTTTCAAACGCAGCTTTAGACTGAAAGGGAAAGAGGAAGTCTCTGCATCAGGAGGGATAGGGTTCAGCCTTCTGTCACAGGAGGGGTCAGCCCAGTAGGCTTATCCTAGAGAGGCGGGCCGGGTTTTTCCAGGCCCGGAAAGAGGCTCCTGCATAACGGGCGGTTGACCCGTGTAAGAACTTGCCCAGTGGCTGGCCCCTCCATGCCGGAACTGAGACCTGGGGGGAAGCTTTTTATTCCTTTCCTTTTCAGTTACGGGTTAAGGAAAACCATACAAGCCCAGCCTTCTCTTCACTGGGGGAATGGAGGAAGCAAAAATATAATTTTAAAGAAGGCGGCGCCCCCTGGTGGCCTAGTGGATAACGCCACTGGGCGCGGTCCATGTCCATCCCAAGGACCCAGGTTCATGTCTCGGGCCGGGGAAACACCCAAGATGAAAACCTAAATAAAATATATAAATGCTTCCTCCTCCTCTCCCTGCCTGCCTGCCTGCTGGCCTTCATTCCTACTGCGCCGGTCCTTTAAACATAAACATGGGTGCCCCCTGGTGGAGCAGCGGTTGTGTTAACGGCCTGTGACGGAGGCGGACCACATACCCCTGGGTTCAAGTCCCAGATCTGGGGGGAACAACCAGTGTGAACAAAAATGGAAAAAAAATAAAATTCCTATACTCCTCTGTCTGCCTGCCTCCCTACTCGCCCTCATTCCTGCCTGCACTTTTCCTTTACGAAAAAGAAAAGAAAGAAAGAGGGCAGCTCCGCGGCTGAAGGTCCATGGGATGAGCTGTGAACCCTTAACCTGGCAGGTGTCATGGGCGCTATTTTGAGGCGGACCTGGGCGGTGGGCAGGGCTTCCCAGCCACACACCCTGAATTTCTGGCCCTACATCTTCTGATGCGTGACTCTGTGGCTCTGCCCTTTGGGCCCGGCCCCATGTTTTCTGACTCTCTGACTCCAGGGCAGATGCCAGCACAGGCTCCCCGGGCGCGCTGAGAGGAGTCGGGGGGTGCAAAGGCTGGGGGCTTCCAGCCCAATGCATGGGTTGTTGACGCCAACAGAGTGGGCCCCACACCCCAGTGGGTGACAACTCTGCCCTCCCGCCCACCGCTGCCTGCAGTCACCCAAGTCCCAGGGCTCTGCAGGGGGCCTGGAGAGGCCCTGCCACCCTGCCTGCTGGCTTTGCCTGCGGGGGACACAGCAGGAACAGCCAGGCGAGAGGCCGCCGCCCCTCGAGGCCTCTAAGCCTGGAGTCTGCACAGGGTGGTAGGTTGTTGAGCCAGGCAACCTGCACGTGGCCCCGCCCCAGGCTGCGGTGGGTACTCACGTAGGCCATGCCGTACTCGATGTCTGCGCCCTGCACCTCCGCCCTGAACTGGGTGAAGTAGAGGTAGGACTTGCCCTGGGGCCTGTGAAGAGAGGTCAGGCGAGGGATCAGCCCCGCTGTGGCCACCCCAGGTGGAAAGTGGCCTGGGGCATGGCTGACTGTGGAAACTTCCATGTGGCTCACTTGCGGGCGAGACCTTCCAGCTCAGGCCCGCCTCCTCCTTCTCCCGGAGGGTTGGAGGGCAGGGGCCCTTGAACTCAATCCTGGGGTGGGGTGGGCTGTACCTGAGCGGAGAGACCCGGTGGGATAACTAGGAAGATGGGGCTGTCCCGGGCAGAGGGGTCTGGGCGGGGCAGGGGGAGGCCTTTAAGGAGCTGTGGGTTGGCAGCCAGAGGGGAGCCAAATGTCACTGGAAAGTCAGTGAAGGGACCACGGTGTCTGGCCGGAGGGCAGACGGATGGGTTGGGGACAGAGGCAGCAGGAGGCCAGGGAAAGGTGTCGGAGCCCTGCTGGGGGTGTGAGTAGAAGCATGATCAGAGACCCCCGCCAATGGCAAGCCCGTCTCACTTTACTGCACCCACGGGCACTGGGGTCTTGCGGACCCCTCACCACCAGAGAAAAGAAGCCGGCTGGCGGAAGGCTGAGTCCATGTAATGAGGCATCAGGTCTTTCTTAAACTAAGCTGTTTTTTGGTTTTTCTGAAGAGGAAGGCAGGCAGGCAGGCAGGCATGAAGGTGAGCAGGCGAGCATGCAGGAAGACAGGAGGAGGCAGCGTTTATGTTATGTGTTTGTTCCTCTTGGTTGCTCCCTGGCCCGGGGGTGTGAACCTGGGCCGCTGGGATGAATGAGCACGGTGAGCACAGCTCCGCAGGCGCCCTGAGCCCCAGCTTCCGTGTCCCCAGCCCTTCTCGTAAGAGGGAGGAGGGAAGGAGGAAGGCAGGGGAGGAAAGCATTTTTATTGATTTCGTTGTTTATCTTGCCCCCTCTCCCCACTTCCCTCCCTGGTCACAAGCTCTGGTCCAGAACAGGCCGTCTGGCTGCCTGAGCCGCCAGGGGTCACGGATAGTTTTCCAGTCCCAGCTACGCCCCTTCACAGCTGCAGGAGCCTCAAGGTAAAGCAGACAAGTGCTGGGGACTCCACGACGCCATGGGTGGCCCTTTACTGCGGAGTCTGGAACCCCTGGCCCTTGGGACACCCAGCCCTGCTGGTCCTGGGCCTGGTGAGTTGGGGGACCAGTCAGGGTTTGGAATCCCGAGGCGTCTGCAGGGGTCAGGTGGTTTTGTGCCCACCTGTGCCAGGCATCCCGGGGGCCCTCGCACCGCAGCCGAGCCCCAGCACAGAGCGACCCCCCGCCCGCCTGCCCCACTGGCCTGCGTGCCCCTCTGGGGGTGCAGGGTCCCATCCGTCTGTCCGGGGCCGCCCTGCAGCCCACGATGTGCCCACAGTCACGGGGCAGGCCACTCCCTGCCCCCCAGACCCTGGGCTCACCTCCATATGGTGCAGGTGAAATGCTGCTGGTCTTCGCTGGTCCCCAGGCTCATCTGCCATTTCTGGGGAGAGAGGACATGGGGGGCGGGGACGTGTCATCAACTGTGCCACAGTCGCACTCTGGCGGTGATGTCACTAACGGGGGAGGCGGTAGGGGGTGTTTGGAAGTTTCTGCGCTGCCCCAATTTGGCTGAGTCTAAAGTTGCGCTGAATAATAAAGTTCACGGAGTGGCCCCTGGTGGAGGAGTGGTTGGCTCTGTCGCCTCAGGCAGAGTGCAGGCCAGAGACCCAGGGACCTGGGTTGGCACTGTGGGGGCGGCGGGGCAGCAACCAAGGTCAACAACTGATAAAAGAAGTAAAGCTTCCTCCTCGTCTCTCTTCCTGCCCGTCGGCCTGCTCGTCTTCGTTCCTGCTGCGCCTGTCCTTTAAAAGAGTCTAAGAAGAAAAGGAAAGTACATGCACATCCGAGTAAGCGTAAGAAGTCCTCGCTGTGGACCCAGGACTTTAATCACCGCGGCAACTCGAGGCTGTGAGCAGAAATGAGTGTAGGGAAAGTTGCTAGAAACTCTGCGAGGCTGCTGCGTTTTTCTTCCAGGGGAAGGCACAGCAGGGCGAAGGCGAGTAGAAGCAGGTGGTTGTCCCCAGCCCGGGACGTGAACCCGGGTCTTTGGGACGCGGAGACTGCGCTCGCCGGAGGCAGCAGACCTAACCGTTCCTCCACCGGGACGTGCCTGTTTCTTTTTGAATGATGCAAATGTGTTGGGCTGGGGGTGTGTGCAACTGAATTAGAAAAGTTAAAATGTGAAAACAGTGCCCAAACACACTCACCTGTTTTTGCCAATTCTCCTGGCCTCCCCAAACCGGGCCAAATGGGAAAAGCTACCGGCATGTGAATTGCCTCAGGTTTTTCTACATTTTGCTCGTAAAATGCCAGTTTACGGTCCTCTCCTGAGCAACGGCTGGCATCTGGTGTCCCGGGATGATGCCAGGACCACTGGTTAGGAGAAAGCAGACCCCGCTTGCTAACTACAGAGGGGCCAGGCGCCTCCGGGCCCCTTGCCAGCGGCAGGCAAGTGAAACCAATTACACTGGCGGCTGCGGGGACCCCGCTGCGGGCCATCCCGTCGCAGGCCCACGAGAGCCAGGAAACAGGTTTAGTCCACGTGAAATGTCTGGGCAGATATTCCGCAGCTTCGAAAGGCCCTTGATGAGGAGGAGGAGGGCGGGGAGTTCTTCTAGGAGAACACGCAAACACATTTAACAGCAAGCGGGCCTCTGTTCTGCTTTCTCCTTTGCCAGGTCCTGGGTCTCGAACCATCCTTGGGTTCGGGGCCTGCACTAAGCCGCTGAGCCAGAGGGCAGCGCCAACACCGAAAGTTTCCTAGTGATGGGCCATCAGAGGCTGAGGGCCGGTGTGTTGGGGGGCCTGTCCCGACTGCGCCTCCGTGAGCATCTCTGTGAGGCCAGGGGTGGAGCTGGCGGGTCAGGACCAGGTGTGATGGGTGTAATAGATAACGTGTACTTTCAGTTTTTCTGCGTGTATTTTGAAAGGAGATGTGTAGGCAGGAAGAGAAGGCCAAAGAAGCACTCCATTCATTTTATTTTGTTGTTCACCTTGGATGTCCCCCACACCCCATCCTGCTCCGTGAAATCAGGTCCTTGGGATGGAAGCGGACTCTTCCCAGTTTAAACCGCTAGGTCACCAGGGCGACCTATTTTTATTTTTCCAGAGGCTGGAATGCAGCCAGGAAGCAAGAAAAGGAAGAAGCATTTTATTTACTTAGTTGTTCATCTCGGTTGCTCCCCCGGCCCGGGATAGGAACCCGGGTCCTTCAGATGTACGTGGACTGCACTCTTTCAGGTTTTAACAGCTTTATCAAAAAATCTTACACACTATACAATTCACTCTATTTTAAAATGCATAATTCAGTGGTTTTTTTTTAACACTCATATTTTTAAAGTATCACCAATTCTACAACCTTCCGTCACCTCAGAAAGGCGCTCTGTCCCTCTGAGTCCCTCCTTCCCGACCCGGCCTGGTCCTCCCAGCCCGCCCTCTGTCTAGGGCTCTCCTGCATGTGTCCCATCATGGACTCATAGCCTGGGGGACGTGTGTCTGGCCTCTTGCCCTGGGAATCAAGGGGTCAGGGTCCCTCCACATGGGGATGTCAGCGCTTCACTCCTTTTTTCTGTCCCCCTTCAAGTTTCAGTGAGAAATAACTGACATGCCTCTCAGGACAAATTTCGGGCATACGGGCCAGGGTTTGATTTACTGGGAAATGACCGCCGTAGGTTCCGTGGACATGCATCTTCTCACAGAGCAAGGGAAAAAGGAGCGCCCCCGCCCACTGCCATTGGTGGAGAGGCTGGGTCTGCTGCCTCCAGCACAGCACAGTCCACACACATCCCAAGGAGCCTGGTTCACATCCCTGACAGGAGAACCATCCACCAAGATGAACAACTAAATAAAAATGGATGGAATGCTTCCTCCTCTCTTCCTGCCTGAGCCTTTCCCAACAAACCAACCCACTTCCCCCATGTGGTCACAACTTAGAATTCAGAGACTCTTCCCTGCATCCCATGAGGGTCAGCGGTCACCCTCAGGCTGGCATGACCTTCTGGCGCTCATTTCTCCCTCTCTCTGCCGGATGCAGCGTCCCACCGCGGTGGGGCCACATTTCCACCCGGGCTGACCTCCAAGTCGGTCCCTCTCCTGGGTGATTCCGACTCAGCCGAGCTCAGGTCTGCTGCGGGGGACCCTGGAGTGGACACGGGGGTGGTCGCGTCACCGTGCTGGTCCACACCGGGCTCTGCATCCTAGTGGGCACTGAGTGCACGCGCCTGGTCCCTGCTTGTCACTTGATGCCCCTGGCAGCTCAGGGGGTCCTCTGCATCCCTCTGAAGTCTCCCGGGGCGGACAGGGGCCCACTGAGCCTGGGCCTGCATGGTGGTTTTAATCGGGAGGAATGCCTTTGCCCCAAAAAGAGAAACCACGCCTCTTGCTGGTTTTAGATTCTGAGTCAAAGGTGGTCCCACGAGGCGGCCCCACTGCAGCCGCGGGAGCCGGGCACACGCCAGTGGGTTGGACAGGCTCCCCCCGTGCTGTTGTGGATGTCATGGATGGACACTGTCACCGCGTCACTGTCCCAGAAATGGGCTTTCTACAGGAGAGGCATCCAAAGGGCCCACGTGGGGAAGGAGACGCCTTCAGATGCCGAGCTCTGCGGGGCTGAACCTGTGCGCTCCCGGCAGGAGGATGTCGCATGCCAAGGGAGCTGACAGTCTGGAGAAGGAGCCAGGCGGGAGGCGGCAGAGACGGGGCAGAGAGCCGCTGGGTTCCCGCGTGGGGGGCACAGAGGTGGCAGAGCTGCTGCAGAGCAGGGGACAGGGATGTCGCCACTGACTGCTCCAGTGAGTCAGAACCCTTAAGGTGGGGTCGCATCTGGTGGAGCAGTGGTTGTGTCCACTGTCTGGCTGAGCACATACACCCCAAGGACCTGCATTCGTGTCCCAGAGTCAGTGGGGAACCATCAAGATGAACTACTAAATAAAGTAGATAAATGTTTCCCCCTCTTCTCTCTTCCTGCCTGCTTGCTCGCCTTCATTCCTGTCTGCACCTTTCCTTAAAAACAAAAACGAAAACAAAAAAAGCTGGGAATCATTGACTTTTAGTTCCAAGCTGGGTATATCTCAAAGAATACAAGTGGGTTTCATGTCACTCTTCCCAGCTGTTGTCAAATGGGGTTAATTCTGTTCCCCAGGGGGTGCCGGGGGACACGTGTGGCTGTCCCACTCGGGATGACCCTGGCAGAGTGGGTGGGGCCGCGATGCTGCTCGCGGTCGGGGACGGCACCCCAGAGGCAGTGGCCTGGCTTGGTGTCAGTAGCAGTGGGGTGGGGGTCCCTGTACTGCCCAGTCGGCCGGGAGCGCCAGGCAGGCCTGGGCGCAGACCGCAGCGGGTCCTGGGCAAGCCTGCAGCTCTACGAGTCCGTGATGACGCGACACAAAATGCTCCGGACTGAGGGTGTCGCCTAACGTAGGAGAGTGGGGAGAAACACAGTTAGGGACGCAAAGAGGTTTTTACTAATCTTTGTAGCGATGACCCCTTTGTTTTCAATTTTATTCCCTTTTTCTATGAACAGCGAGGGGAAATCTGTTTCGGGCCTCTTCTTTTTTCTTTTTCGCTTCTTTTCCATTCACCAGGGAAAATGAAGCATCTTTATTAGGAAATTAGCTTGGGAAAATCAATTTAACAATGTGAACCGAGTACTTCCTTTGCTGTGCGTGAGGGAGCCGTGAGAAACCTCCCTTCTCCCGCAGAACCGCAGAGTTGCGAGAATGTTTGAACACCTTTCATCGATAATATTCAAATTGTGTTTTAAAGAAAAAAAAAACCTTCAAAGTCATTTTTTGTCCCCAAGGGAAACAGAAACATCAATACACAGTCAATCGAATTTTCCACTAGCATCCGACTTCTAGAAAAAGGAATATAAAAATGACGATTTTCTGATTATTTCAACTCTTCCCTCCTCTTTTACTGATGGTTCATCAATGATCTTTAATTTAATGAGCATCTTGGAAGCACCAGCCAGTGTCCGCGCCCCCTCTTGACCTGTCGCGGCGCCCCCTCCGGAGAAGCCCCGGCGGGGCCCCTGGCCAGAGCGCACCAGTAGTGGGATGGTGTCAGGGTCCTCGGCATGGTCACTGCTGCCGTGACCAGCTATGAGCTGCAGGTAGAGACCAGGCCCTCCATGCATCCTTTCCTCCCGCACAGAGGAGAAGCAAGCAATCCTGGCTAGTGTGGAACAAAAGGACGTCACCCGGGGCACCCGGGGGCCTGCTTTCTTACGTGTCGTTGCACATCAAGGACAGTTCCCAAGCACCTAAGGGTGGGTCAAGCGAGCACTTCCCGGACTAACTTCCTGCGCGGTGATCACAAGGTACCGCGGGCGGTGGAAGCTTGCAGCTGAAATTTATTCTCTCCCAGTTCTGGAAGCGAAGTCGGCCATCAGGGCGCTGGGGGGCCCTGCTCCCCCTGGAGGGAGCACAGGAGGAAGCTCCCGCCTCTGCTGTCTCCAGTAGCTTCAAGGTGACCTTGGCTTGTGGCCGCATCCTTCCAACCCTGGCCTTTATTTTCACAGGGTCTCTTCGTCTCTCTGTCTTCTCTCAAACCTCCCACAATTCTTCTAATGACATTGGTCACAGGATGGAGGCGCCACCCACAAAATCCAGAAAGATATGTTAATCTCAACTTAATGTGACGTGCGCTGGTGGAGCAGCAGTTGGATGTGGTCCAAGGACCCAGGTTCATATCCAGAGGCCGGGGAACAACCAAGATGAGCAGCTCAATAAGAGAAATAATGCGTCTTCCTTTCTCTGCCTGTCTACTTGCCTTTATTCCTGTCTGCACCTTTCCTTTGAAAACAAACTCTAACTGGCACGGCCTGGTGACTCAGGTGTTAAGTCTGTGGTTCTCACCAGTCTCTCCAGTGCAGTCCACCTTAAAGCCCAAGGCCTTGGGTTTGCGACCCGGGGTTGGGGAAACCACTGACAGGAACAATTAATTAACTAAATAAAAAATGCTTCCTCTGCAGCTCTGCCTGCTTCCTTCCTCTTAAGAAATTCTTAAAAAGGCACCCCTGGTGGAGCAGTGGTTGGGTCAATTGCCTCCGAAGGAGCAAGTTACATACCCCTGGGTTTGAGTCCCAGTTCAGAGGGAAACAATCAGTGTGAACTAAATAAAAATAAAATAAATGCTTCTCCTTCCTCTCCCTTCCTGCCTGCACCTTTCCTTTAAAATAAATAAATTAATTAAATAAAATAAATCCTAAATTCATTGCATCTGCAGGCTCTTTAGTTTTTCCTTCTAACAGGTCACACTGACAGGTCCCAGGATTAGGAGGTAGACGTGTCTTTTGGGGACCCCGCCTGATACAGGACCACATATTTAGCAGCTTAAACGCAATGCCCACTAGGTACCGGCAGGGTCTACAGATCAGAAGTCCAGTGTGGTGTGGCTGGGCCCTCCGCTCAAGTCTCACCAATGAAACCCAAGGTGCTGGCCAGATGGAGCGCCCCTCTGGAGTTCAGGGTCCCCTTCCATCTCCCGTGCTCGTGACAGACTGAAGTCCCTGCTGACCTCCAGGGGCCACTCCCAGCTTCCACGGGTCACCACACTCCTTGTTATGTGGGTCCCTCCAAGTCAGCAATGGCGCATCGTGTCCCCTCATGCCTTGGCCCTCTCTTCCTTCCTCCTCTGCCACCCACTAGAGAAGAGACCAGCCAGGACACGGAGGCCACAGCCCTACACAGCCAGGAGCTGAACTCTGCCAGCTTGGACGGGCCTGGGAGGGGACTCTTCCCCCAGAGAAGACAGGCCAGCCTGCTGACACCCTGATTCTGGCTTATGGACCACCTCGCTGGACTTCTGACATTCACAACTGCCACATGATAGGGTTTTGTCTTAAGTGACTTAAATTTGTGATAAATTGTCACACAGCAGAGAAAACAAATACAATACCCTCCTAGAGGCTCATGGGAACAACAGATTCAAATCTCAGGTCCCTCCTGTCCAGAGGTAGAATGATGAGCAGTCTTCCTGTCACTATTTAACTCTGTCTTTCATTGAATGCAAGGAGAATGCAAGGAGTATAAATTAATATATGTAACGTATGACCCATGGTGACCCTGGTGACGCAGGTATTGAGCCTACTCCTGGGGCGCAGTCCATGTCCATCCAAGGACCTGTGTTTGCACCTGGGACCAGGGGAAACAAATAAAATGCTCCTTCCTCCTCTCTCTGCCTCCCTGCCTTCATTCCTCTTTAAGAAAAACAAAGGAACACAAACCTATGACCCAATCCCACTGCCCCCTGGAGAGCATCCTTGCATGACAATGGATCCTGTCATACTATAAACTACAGGGAATTTTGAACGACTTACCTCATTGGTCCCTCCTTGAGAAGCATAGGTGAATGTACAAGTATATTTGTCCTAGAGGATGGAAAGAAAAAGAATTTGGCTTGGTAGGAGGTAATCTTTAATGTTCAAGGTGCAGGGTCTCAGAACGTCCTTCTCCTGAGATCCAGAATCAAGAAGAGCTCACTCCGGCGCTGCTCCCTAGCGGAGCAGCAGTTAGGTCAATCTCCTCCGAAGGAGGGCAGGCCACACACCCCTGAGTTCGAGTCCTGGATGAGAGGGAAACAACCAGTGCGAACAACTAAATAAAATAAAATGCTTTAACAAAAAAATCTCTATGGAGCCTCTGCACTGAGGAGAAGGAAGAATCATACCTCTCTGGTTGGTGTCCCTGGAAGCAAGCTCTACAAGGCGTCCCCATGGCTGCAGACAGAATTCTCCTGTCTGTTTTCCTGCTAGTGAGCTCCTGGGTTAGGACAAAACCTCATCGGGCTTCCGGGGAATAAGCAGGAATTGGGAGTTAATACCTCATCCAGCAACCCACCATTCCTCCAAGAACAAAGGCTGTGGAAGCATGGGGGGCCCAGGGGGTGGGGTGGCATGGCTGCTGTGGCCTGTGGACAAGTGCAAACCTTTCTGAGTGTCTGTTTCCTGCTTTGTAACACAGGTCTCACCCTGAAACCATGTGGCACAACACCACGCTGCAAGGAGGTGCTCAACAAATACGATGAACTGATATTCTCACAGACAGGGCAAAGGAGGACGGGAGAGGATACGAGTTCAACAAGCCACAGACAGAGCGCGGCTGGACCCGGGTCGCCCTCTCCACATATGCGGGCCTGGCCTCACACCTCAGTGAAAAAGATGAGGGACCTTGTGCAATGGCAGGAAAGAGATGTCTGTCCACTTCCTCCCAAGCCGGATCTGCAGCGGGAGGGTCCACCCCTCAGCCTCCAGCATCCTTCTCCCCACCTCTGAGTCAGCCCTGCCTGCCTGCCAACAGCAGGACTTGCCCGGGTCTGGGGGACGGGGCTGCTAGAGAGAGGGGCTGTGGCTAGTGACACAGGCCCCTCAAAATCGTCAGCCCCCAGGAGGCCGCGCCTTTAAGAGTTCAGTCCAACCTGTGAGGACCCCCTCCTCAGACCACGCCCACTCAGACCACGCCCCCCGCAAATTAACACCCCGACAGCCCGCGCCCTCCTGCGGCGCAGTCCCGACGGTCCGTGCCCCTCCTCCTCCAGCCCTGCCCCGACGGTCCACCCCCTCC
>RJWH01007499.1:0-39749 GCA_004363575.1 Solenodon paradoxus | reverse complement strand
CACACACACTCGTCCCTCAAATGTTAGCCTGAAGTGTAACCCAAGATGACACTTCCATGGAGTTCCCAAGAGGCTGAACAAAAATTGCGACACTGAGCTAGCTGCTTATCATCTCTAATTATTTAGATCACTGAGAGTCAGGACTTCACCAATCAACACACAAACATGAAATATTTACACAAATATCTTGTGGGAAATGGCATAGGGCTACCCCAAGAGAAGTCAAAGGAAGTGATGGCAAAGAACAAAGGTAACTGTGGTGAAATTTTTTGAGCATACAGGAAATACATCTATATTGCTTTTTTTTTTTGAATTGGCATCTAGTCTTTATTAAATATTTGGCAGAATTAGCTGGTAAAATCATCTGGACCTAGAAATTGGGAAATTTCTGTTGGGAAATGGCCTTTGATTTACAAAATAATATAAACCCGTATATACAGATGCCCCATTCCTCATATATATGACAGCACACCCTGATCGCCACCAAATTATCAAAAGTTCTTCATCATTGTCCACTGGCCCTCCACCACTTGCCCCCAACTCCCCCAAAAAGTCTTTTTGTTTTGATGATGGTTTCTTTCACTATGCAGAACCGTTTTTCGTTTGACATAGACCCATTTGTTTATTTTTGGTTTTGTCTCCCTTGCTGCTAATGTTGAGTCCCCAAAGGTTTCTCTAAGGCTGATGTTGTAGAAAGTCTTGCTGATATTCTTTTGTAAGCATTTTATCGTTTCTGGTCTTACAACCCAGTCTCTAATCCATTTTGAATTCATTTTTGTGCATAGCCTTAGAGACTGGTCTAGATTCATTCTTTTGCACATGACTGTCCAGTTTTTCTACCACCGCTGATTGAAAAGACTTTCCTTTCTCCATTGTATGCTCTTGGCTCCTTTGTTGCAAATTAATTGACAATATAGAATGAGTGAGTCTATTTCTGGTGATGCAGTTCTATTCCACTGATCGACATTCTTGGATATTTGGAAAATACTGAATACAGTGATGCTCTTCTGATAGTAAGTAAGAAATGGTTTTAATGGTTTGTGTGTGTGTGTGTGTGTGTGTGTGTGTGGTTTCACATCAAGTGACACTAGTTTGCAGGAATACTAAAGTAACAAAAAGGAAGAGGCATAGAGAGTCACTATGAAAAATAACTGAGTCAAGAGGAGGCCAGCCTCTTTAGGGGAATTCGCTTGTCCGTATTCTAAGATGAATTACAGGGGAGAATAAAGTCTTTGATTTCACTACCTGACTTTGTGCAATTACCACAACTTCAAGCATGCAAAACGGAGTTAACATTTGGACAAAGCAGTGAAACATGAGGGTAGACAGGCTTTCATTATACATGAATCATGAAAATAAGCCTTGACTTATGCCCCAATAGGCTAAGGAAAATCAAGCTTGATATGAAATGACTATGCTCTTGGCAACTTCTATTTCTCTTTGCTTTTTCTGACAAGGTGATAGCTTTGTGCAAAGGAGATTCTCACTTGGCCCCACTGATGAGTTAGAGGAAATGGAACCAGAAAGAAGTGAAATATATGTAAGTTATCCGAGGCAAGCAAATGACAAAATTATTAGTAATTCTTAAAAGCTGAAAAGAATGACACATAGAGGTTTTGTTTTCATAAATTTCAACAGAAAAAATAATGAAAATTATTTATTTTCCTTGTGCATCTTCATTTGACTGTAGTCCTGAGTTCCAAAACAGTCTCTTCACTGCAGGTGATGTAGATTATTTCAATAACTATAATCAGAGAAGTAGTGTAAATGCTTTCCACTTCAACTAAAAAAATATTCTCCTGGCATGCCCTGATTAAGTCTGAGGCTGTGGCACACTCCATGTAAAGAACAAGGACCCAGGTTCATGACTGGGTTGGGGGTGGGGGCTTAACAATCAAAATGAACAAATAGTTAAAAGTTATAAAAAAAAGCTTCTTTTTCTCTCTCTCCCTGCCTGCCTGACTACTTTCCTTCATTCCTGCTTGCATCCTTCCTCTTAAACACACACACACACACACACACACACATACATACATATATCATCGGTCTATCCATCCACCTATACTTCTGGCTATTCACATTATGTGTTAGGAGTTCTCCAAGAGTTAATACTTTACAGCACTGTTGGGATGGAAATACATTAACGTTTTCTCAGGCTACATCACTGATCAATCTATATGTGTCTTACCTGTCTGAACCAGGGGCTGGCTTTAAACTCCGAAAAAGCTGGCTGTCTAAATCCAAGCTGTAGCTCCGCCCACTTTCAGATTTGGGAGTTATGATTTCTCCTCTGGTTGCTGATCTGAACTTGCTAAGAAGAAATCTGAAATCATATATATACATGCACATATATATTAAGTGAAAGAAGAATAAATCAAGCCTTTAAACATATTTCAAGAAAAGCATTTCTAATACTTTCAATAGTATATGATTCTTTAAGAAAGTGGCCTTGGAACTGAGAGGTTCCAGGAGTTTCTCCTGCCTCTGGAATAGTGTCAAAGGCGGTGCGTGGGCATGGACATGACATTTTCCCCAAGGGCATCCACTTGCTGGTGAGCCAAATCTCAGTCCCTGCAAAGACAGACTGAACTTTGGGAATACACCTCAGTCGCCTAAAAATGAAGAGGCATTGCCTGGACTGAGCCTGTTGGAAGACAGTCTTGAACATACGTAGCTCAGAGATGGGAGCCAGGATGACCCTCTGGGACAAACTGACATAACAGTTTACTAGACTGCAGCTCTATGAGAGCAGCTACTCAGCCCTTCGTGCTCCTTGCCAGACTCCCTGCGCCTAGAGTGACGCCCGGCACATACCAGAACTCAACCAACTCCTGTGACATGAGTGACGGAGCCAGGTAGTGGAAAGCATCTTGCCATTTTCCACGACATTGCTCCCTGGGGTGATGAAGTTCAAACAATAAAGCGCCTCGTGGAGGCTGAAATCCAACTGTATTTCCATTTCACTAAATGATGTGGAATGTAAGCAACACTAACTTTTCGGGTACTACCGAGATTCAAGTCAAGATCCTAACTATTGAATGCCCCAAACATGGGGGCTTCGAAATACACTTTAATAAAAAAAAAAAAAACCTAAAGCTATTGTCCTTTTATGATGGCATTAAGAGATCCATCCATTTGCTTTACAATTTTCTAGGGGGAATAATAAACTCCAAAGGTACTGGGATAATCTTAATAGAATCTGCCAAGTTGTCACTGTTTCAAAGACACCTGGAAGAGGGTATTGTTAAATTGTCAGAAACTTGAGTCTGAGAAATTACAGTTTTGGTGAGAAGAGTACTTAATATACTGTCAAGCTACATTGCTTTAGGAATCATCTGTACACATGCCCGTATCTGCACATCTACTTAAAGGGTCTCCCCCGACTGGAATCACTCTCTCCATCTTTTGTTATTCTGAACACCATCTCTCTTTCAAGGTCCTCACCATTTCCCATGTACAATGTGATGGCTTTCAAGATGTCTATGTCCTCCCTATACTCACTTAATACCTAATTATTTATTGCCTTATGGCATCTCTTGAAGCTAATACCCACTTTGCTTTAGAAAGATTTGCAGGAAGCTTATATTATCATCTTACGTTTTCTGAAAATTCTTCTAAACTCATATGAACTTTTCAGGTGTGGACCTTTTCTCCCCAGTATACTGTTATATTCCTTGAAGACTGAGAGCCACCAGATCCCATTTTGGACTTCCAGCAGGGTTCAGTCCAATGCTGTGAGTGCTTTAACAATTCAGAGTTCCTACAATTCATTGTGCTGGTGAAGCACTGTATCCCAACTCCAAGTCCATCATTCCGAACTCTGTGCAGTGATGCCTGGACTGGAGTTTGCAAACCATAGCTCCTAAAAGCACCTGTGGGCTCTAACATACTTATTCAATCAAGTCACTGTTTCTAATGAAACTGGCACCATGCTGGAAGCAAAACTACCACACGTCTAGCACTAAAGGAGCTGACAATGAACTGTGTGTGCCGGAAGTGGGTGGAAGTTGATGTCAGTGTCATGTAACCAGTGGTGGAAAGGCACAAGGCTTTGTGGGAGTCTCAAGGAGTTATAGATTGAACATGGTAGGAAGGATGGTCACTCTAGGCTCTCTTTCCCATTCATCTCTGAAATTAAATAAGATGCTAATCACAGTGTTGAGTTAGATGACATTTGGTTTTATTTTTATTCACAGTTCAAAATTCTGAAGAAAAAAAAAAAAACGCAGAAAAGCAAACTCTCTATAGAGTCAGATAAAGGCTCAGACAGGAGCAATCTTTCATATTGGCTTCTGCTCAGAGAAGGAAGCGATGCTCTCTCTGGAAAGGACCATCAAGTGATTTGATGCACATTAGAACGCTTACCCCTCAACCACAAAACTGATCAAGAGCGACCTGAGAAATGAAGAAATGAAGAATGCCAAATGCATAGCTTTAAAGTAGCAGTTCACCTTTGGCCCTTAGAGCCTGTGGGGAGTTACTTTTCTTCCTTGGTGAGGACCTCCTCACGCCTCAACCGCCAGTGCCTCCTTGAATTGTTCTTCCCTGTGTACCTCCCATTCCTATTATCAACTCTCGACCCCTATATCTACTTTGTGAATTATGTTAATAAGGTGGCCAAATGGGATCTCTTCCTTAAGAAAGCCTACATTTTAAACAAATATGCTTTAAGCCCAACCAATAAATCTATTGATGTGCATATTTCATGAGTATCATTTAAGTTGCGGGTAGTGTTGACATTCTACCACGATGACAGCTGCCATCGCTTTAGAGAGAAGACTGGCCCTGACATGTAATCTTCTACTTAGAAGTAATAGGAACCATTTGGTAAAAGACAAGATATGAAAATTCAAGAAAAACGCTTATATGTTCAGGTCAGAGGGGACTTTTATTGATCTAAAATTGAATGCAATTTAAACTGTTCCCTGAGGAGAATGCTAAGAGGGTATTACCTCCTTTTGAGCTTCTGACTTTTGGGTCACTGAAGTGACATCAGACTTGAAAAGCAAAGGAGTCTTTACTTCAGAGATGTTTGAACAAGGATCAAAAATGCCATTGGAAAAGCTGTGTCTTACCCCTTCCTCCTGGGACCATCATGGCCTGCCTTATGAACAGCAGAAGGGGATGAGTCTGGCTTTTCTGCATCCTTTCGGGTTTGCTCTTGGCTTTGTATTTCTTCAGCTCCTCATAAAAAACAATCAGAAGATGAATTTACATTCAGAATGGCCAGAAATGAGAGCAATTTTCTGCATTTACTTTCCTACATTTGCACAGGACAAATAAATCTATAATAATTGGCAATCATATTCCCATCCCAAGTTTCTCAGTCACACGATTGCTTCTAATACATTGAGCATTTCAGTGCTAAATGAGGATTAAGGTCAGGGCTTATCTGCGGAAGGTTTGCTATTATAGGTTTTCTAGTGCTAACTACAATGGAAGAATAATACATTATTTCTCTACAGATACATTTATGGTAGAAGAATCTGATGTCATGGGAATTCCAAATCCCTAGATACTGAATTCTAGCAGATTTTAGAAACCAAACCCTGATTTCTGAGCACATAAGCCAGTCTTCCTGGGAGGACAGAAAACCATACACTTCATGGTACCTCATGACTTTATAGGGCATATTCTGGAAGGTGCTAAGTTTGAGTGGAGAAAGCCACCACAGTTAATAGTCATTAAACCATGTGCTTATTTCTAACTCTACTCTGTCCTTCTGTGGCACCAGATCTCACGTTACCACCTGGGGAAAGTCCTTCCTTGCTATAGCACATGCTGGACACTGGAATCAGTTCTAAGTCTCCCGGCCCTATCTGCTAGGTTTAACAGCAAGAGCATTTGTGTCCAGTATCAGACAGATGAAATAGTCTAGGAGGAACCAAAA
This sequence comes from Solenodon paradoxus, assembly GCA_004363575.1. Lineage (NCBI taxonomy): Eukaryota > Metazoa > Chordata > Mammalia > Eulipotyphla > Solenodontidae > Solenodon > Solenodon paradoxus. The sequence goes on along the minus strand of RJWH01007499.1, from coordinate 33,859 downwards.
GATGCCTATTCCACCTTTCCTACACCATATATGAGAAATATGTTTCCAAAGATAAGTTTAACTCAAAAATAAACCAAATTAGTTGTAGTCTGAATGCACAGACTAGCATTCCCAATATGGGATGTTATTTGCATTTGGTGTCAATATAATCCTTCATTGAGTGAAATTGTCCTGTACATTTCAGGTCACTGAGCATCTCTTTCATTAATCTCTCCAGTCACAGTGATAAACACAAAAGCTCCCTTTCATTCATAAATGCTTACCTAACTTGGGAGAGGGGACCCAGTGTATAAAATCAACTCTTGATTAAGAATCAAGATTACAAAAAGTAACAGAAGAAATGGAAATCAAGGCTTGCTTTCACAATGCGAATCACATAATTCATCTGTTTTATGTTATTTTTTTTAAAATGCTTAGTAAAATTCTGGAAGAGCATTCAGGAAAAGAACTGCCTTTGATGAAGATAAATGCCTCCTTTGAGTATCTCAGTGTGTCAAATATATGGAAAAATCAACAAAAATTTTATTTTTCACTGACTTCTTCCCTTGTATGATTCTAGACTTAGTCTCTGAGTTTTGAAATGACATAAGGGATTCAGGAAATTCAATGATGCTAATTTGCTACATAATCTAGAGAAATTACTTAGCCTATCAAAACAAAGAGTAGTTTGAAAGTAAACACTTGCTTTAATTACCTGGACTTCTTCTTAAGATGGACTGTCGAACAACGTCAGTGCCCAGCACATTGATTTGCTTGAAACGTTTTGCTTTTTCTTCAAAAAACCATTCACCAGTTATAATCCTTAGCTGCCTATTCAAGGAAAAAGGGAAGAGCACTGAGAACTCAATTAGCCAATTAACACTCAAAAACGCCCAGGTAAGTGAAAAAATAGCCAGTAATTTGTAGAATCCATCTCAAACTCTATAATGTTGTATAGGGAGTATAGTGGCCGTTCTTGGTTGAATATATACTCTATATCAGGCATTACTAATAACCCTTCATACTTATGTGTATTTACTTAACAATCCTGTGTAAACATTTATCCCCACTGATAAGAAACTGACTTAAATGAATAAAATGACACGCCTGACATCACATAGCCGGTAATTAGTAGTCTGGCCTAGAGCTCAAATTCTTAGCCATTGCATTAGTGGGTAAATGATCTTCAAAAGAAACAATAGTTTTGAATGACAAAAAAGCCATGACCACACTGCTTTAAAAATATATCTTTTTTTTTCTAATTTATAGAACAAAATATTATGTTTTTAATGTTGTCAATATTTTTTTTCTAACTTTATGTAAAGAACATTATACCCTAACATTATATAGCTTTAAGTCATGTACATCAACATTTGTATACAATAAAATTCACCATCAACAGTTCAATTCTATCCTTCACCATATAATTGACTCCTTTTTTATCCAATTTGCCCACCTCTTCCCACTAGAAGATATCTTGATGAAATATGATGGTTGGGTAAGATTGAAGAGAGGATGGCACAAAGACACAGGCTGGCCATTGCAATAGTCCAGGAGAGGTGACATGACTCATATTAAGGCAATGGCAAGACTAACAGACAGGAAAAGATAAATAAAAGCGTAAGTGACAAAAGGGCCTACCTAGATTTCATGATCAACTTAATGTTGAAGGTGGAAAAGAAAGATCTTTTAAGCCCCATCTGCAATGATTGCATAAACTAAACTTACACAGGCCTATTTACTGTCTCAGAGCATGATCCATAGAGATGCTGAGACAATAATGTTCACCTAATAATGTCTCATCGCTTCTGAGGAAGACTGTCATGGAAAATGAGGTTGAAAGGAAGGATAAGGTGACATAATGGAAATATCCCAATTTCATGCTAAGGAGTTAGAATCCCATTCTGATTTGGGCAGTTTTTTGAAGTTCAGGTTGGATTATATCATCTCTGTAACCTTACATAGAGAAGGGAGAAATCAGAAGTAGGCAAATCAATTAGGAAATTATTGTGAGAGACTAGGAAAGGATGGAGATGTAACTCTGGCTATCATGGGGGCTGAGTGAACAGAAAAATATTGATACTTAGGCCATTTAGGATGAAAATCAAGACTGGTGACAAGTTTGACATGGTGGCTGAAGTAAAGCGTCTGAGAGTCAAATCGATGTATAGCCCCCGGGTATTATAGCCAGGCGATTCAGTAATGGATTGGACATAGAAATTAATAATTAGATACTAAAATATAACAATCAATTCAGAGAAACATATCAATTTGTTGCCCAGAGCAATTGCCCCGAAATCCTACTTCTGAATGTAGGAGACAAAGGTATGTATGAAATACAATTCAACTACTGAGCACAAGTGAAAATGTCATCCTTGGAACTAATTGGTCACTGAAAGAAGACCATTGCACGTACAGCTCAGATGTACTCCCACGTGACTAGATCACCTATTAGGATACCCCAGGCTACTGGATTAGCTCAAAAACTATATAAAGTATGCTTATGCAAAATATCGAAGATGATCTAATTTACCAAAACCAAATACTTAAATGGGTTAAATTATTTCTGGAAAACTCCTAAGTGATCCACAGACATATATCATAACTTATGTTAGAAATCCAGGTGGCAATTATGCTATTCTAAATTTTAATGAGAGCCCCTCAAGACTTTTGTGACTTACTCAGTCAGATGCTAATACTGATGTTGCTATGATTAAAATTTGCAGATGGGCCTAAAGTCACTAGTGAGATGGCTATAAAATAGGGAGATTGTCCTGGGTTATCTAGGTGAACCCAACGTAATCAGTTTACTCTAAAAAAATGGAAGATGCAGAAGAGGAAGTCAGATGCTACGATGATGCAGAATGAAAAGCAGAGTGATTCCAAACTGGGATGTTTTACAGTCTGAGAAGGCTATGAGATAGAGGGGCCCACCCACAAGGACCAAAGAGGGCCCTCCGGAATATAAGGATGGCTCTCAGCTAACAGCCAATGAGGAAATGGGAACTTCATTCCCATAGCCTCAAGGAATATGATTCTGCCCACCAAAGTGAACATGGAGTGGGATCTTGTCAGAGCTTCACTGGCAGGAATTCAGTCATGTGATACCTTGATTTTAGCCTTGTGAATGCTGAGGAGAGCATTAAGTCAAAGCAGATTTCTGAGCCACAGAACAGTGAGTAATGCATTTACGTTAAGCTGCTAAACTGTGACCAGTCTTTACAATGGCAATACATAACTATGTAACAACCATAGACATATTAGTTTCAGTATTCAATTTGAGAAATAACTCTCACAGGTTATGAGCAGATAAACATGGAAAACTCAGAAGAGCAATAGGGCAGAGGTAGGCAAACTATGACCTGGTGGCCAAATTCGCGCCACTACCTGTTTTCCATGGCATGTTTTCTATGCATTTTTGAATGCTTGGGAAAAACCAAATGAATATAGTCATCTCCTTTACCTACTGACCCTTCCTCCATGGTTTCAGTCACTAGAGGCCTACTGTGGTCTGAAAATATTACACACAATAAAATAGTGGGGGGACGGGGGGGTAGAAGAGGGACGAGGGAAATAGACGCATTCATAAAACTTTCATTAGAGTACATTTATTACTGTATTTATTAATTATTGTTGCTAGTCTCTCACTGTGACTAATTTATATAGTGAATTTTATCATTATTATGTATGTATAGGAATAAACAGCATAGGGAGGACTGAGAACTATCCATGATTTCAGGTATACGCTGGGGGTGTTGAAACATATACCCCCTGCATAAGGGGGAACGACTCTATTTCATGATATTTGAAAACTATATGAAGTCAATGCAAAATTCACTGTCTATAAAGAAAAGTTTATCAGAACACAGCCATGCTTATTTGTTTACGTATCACTGCCGGTTCCTTTTCTGCTACATCTGAAATTTTGGCTGCTGTAGCAGAGACCACAATGATCTACACAGTCTAAAATACTCTCTGGCACTGTATCTTTAAAAATATGGTCAACCTCTGCAATAGGGTGAAGAGTTTACACACAAAGAGACATTAGAACAACAGGAATAATATAGATCATGGACTGAAAACCACCCAACAGTGGCATGCCAAAATCAGAGTTGCTTTTGCTTTTATTTTTGGTTTGGGGCATGTTCTTGGGGTATGGAGGTAGAGAGCACACCAACAACAGTTTCATCTGTGACAGGGGAAATTAGGACACATCCAGTCTACATTATCCAGGAAAGGGGCCTCCATGTTATCCTAATCATTATGTATAGAGTCGCCAACACCTAACACAAATAAGATCTTTCCGGCATCGTTAGTCACTATCTCTTACTATACTTATAAGAATAGTAACTATAATCCTGGTATATGCTCAACTCAAAATATGCACTTGAGTTGTCTTTCATTCTAGACCTCTGCAATACCAAAACAAAACCGTGGGATTATGCCTTGGCTATGTTCTTAGGCCCTGGTAGTAGATGGAACACCTGGTGGAATAATGGAGAACTAAAACCTAGTGAGAGAATACCATGCACCAAGTTATATGCTAAGCATTTTATATGGCATCTCTAACCCTCACTATGTCATAAAGTAGCTCCTAGGATCAATTTACAGGTAAGGAAATTAAAGCTCCCATGAGCTAAATTACTTGCCCATATAATACCCATAATTATAAGGGTAATACAGCAGAATGTGTTATTGAAAACCCATAACCATTTACATCTACAAAATTATCAGAAGAGGACCCGTAGTTGTCAGCTATAGCAGGACTTTGAGGAAAGGTGAAAAACCTCCAGAAATCCAGGAATAACATGTAGCATTTCATCTGATGGACTGTGATTGAGGGTGCGTGCATGTGTGCGTGCGTGCATGCGTGCGTGCATGTGTGTGTGTTGGGGGAGAGTGACAGGAATAAAAGAAAGTGAAAGAGGAAAGAAAAGAAATATAACATCAACTATAAAATGTATACCTCTCTCTGCCACATCAATCTAATATTTGGGGTTTATTTAATTGATCAATACGTATTTATTAGACATCTCTGTTAGGCTGTGGGAAACAAATATGAACAGGGTACAATTTTATGAAACCCATAATTAATGATGGAAGTACACTTGTAAGTCAAAAATGAGGTATAATGTGATACATGAACAATTCTATGGCATGTCCTGGTGGCCTAGCAGATAAGTCCACAGCCTCTGGAGGCTGCTGTCCATATACATCCCAAGCTCTCCAGTGTGTGTCCAGGGGTCAGGGGGAACAACCACGATGAACAACTAAATAAAAATAAACAAATGCTTCATCCTCCTCTCTCTTCTTGCCTGTCTGTCTCTGCTTGCCTTCATTCCTGCCAAAGGAATACAAAACTTGTGTGTGGAATTCTCATGGATGAGAAGAGTGTTCTTATAAGAGAGACCCCACAGAGATCCCTCGCCCCTTCCTTTAGGAGAGGACACCTCAAGAAGGCTATGAACCACAAAGGGGTCTGCAGCAGAACACCATCATGCTGGTGCTTTGATCTTGGACTTCCTAGCCTCCAAAAGCATGAAAAGTAAATTTCTCTTGTTTATGAAATACTCGGTCTGTATTATGTTATAGAACCCCGAATTGGCACAACCTGGTGGATTAGGACTTTGGTCGACCACCTCTGGCTGGGCATAGTCCACACACATCCCAAAGACCAGGGTTTGAGACCCAGGGCTGGGGGGACAACCAAGATGAACAACGAAAAATATAAATGCTTCTTCCTTCCTCTCGCTTCCTGCCTGCCTGCCTGCCTGCTTACTAGCCTCCGTTCCTGCCTGTTCCTTTCCTTAAAAAACAAAACAAATCAAAAACCAAATGAAACAATGTTATGCCAGAAGTAGGAGCACAAACAGAGCAGGAACTCAGCCCTGGTGGGTTCAAGGCCGGCACCAACAATGGTCTTCTACCTTTTGCTTTTTCTCCCTCCCCAAAGCCACATTTCCATCAGGCTCTGAGCATGGATACCTGAACTTCAATGTAATATCTGAATAAGATAAAAATAAGGCTTGAAATAGATTGTGTGTTTCCTCTCGGACTTAGTATAAAGAATGACTTTGGCTGAAATTAGCCGAGCTACACTCATTTGTGACTAATACTTAATCATTCAGAATTTACTGGGTCCTAATTTTCTCCAACATTAAACTCCTGGTACATCACACCATCACTTCAAAGTTTATTTAAATGTGAAGTCGTTAAATTCTCTTTAGATTTATAGGAGAAATAGGTAATTTTTCCCTAAAAAAGAAGTGATCAAAACATTAATTTTCTTCCTTTATTTTCTACTAGTGGAGACATTTGAGATAAATATGCTTACGTATTCAGATATTCTGTGTATTTTTAATTGGATTTTTGTTTTTGTTGAGTTTTATAATATTTTTATATATTTTGTATATTAACCCCTTGTCAGATATATATTATGTGCAGATATATTCTCCCGTCTAATAGGATATATTTTTGCTTTGATGAAGGTTTCTTTCACTGTGCAGAAGCTTTTTAGCTTGATGTAGTCATTTGATTTCTGCTTCCCTTGACACTGGATTCAAGTTCCCAAAGACATCTCTGAAGTTACGTCAAGCAGCATATTGTCTATCTTTTCTTCTATGTATTTTATGATTTCAGGTCTTACATACAAGTCTTTATCCATTTGTAATTAATTTTTGAGGATGCTGTTAGAGTGTGGTCATCCTTTTTGCATGTGGATTTCCAGTCTCTTCAAAAATGAGTAAACTATTGATTTGCAAAATTAAATATGAATATTGTGATTTTTAGAGTCACCAATGAAAATAAAAACATATATAGTACCTACACTTTTAGAAAGGGTAAAATGAGAAAATACACTTCAATCAATCTATAGGTAATATAAATGAATGCAAGCATTACAGTAATCACAATGAATAGAAGTCAACTAGATTCTATAGTTTAAGAAAAATATGGTCAGATAAAACTTTAAACATTATAGCATATATTCATAGCATGCATATATATTTATGTGTGTGCACATGGTACCTATTATATATATATATAGAGAGAGAGAGAGAGAGAGAGAGAGAGAGAGAGAGAGAGAGAGAGAGAGCACATATGTATAGTCAATACTTAGTTAAATAAAATTATCACGTATAATTTAAATAGCATATACACTGTGCAGAATGGTGTAACTTTAGGCATAGAAAACATATACCATGTCATATTAGCCAAAAGAAATTTGATGGATTTAAATTAATACAAGTAAAAATAGACTTTAAGACAAAAGCATTTCTAAAGATGAAGCAGGTAATAAAAACACCTCCAAATCAGTAAGGAAAAGGCTAATAATCTAATAGAAAATTGAGCAATACACATAAGTAGTCATATCACAGGAAAGGAACAAAAAGGGCCGATAAACCTATGAAAGGCTACTCAACTTTATTAGTAATCATAAAAATTCAAATTAAAATCATCATAAGATGACCACTTATATCTACCAGTGTGGGGAAAATTAAAATTTTTCATAATATTAACTTTTGATAAGAGTGGAGAAAAAGGAAACTTTTAAACAGTGCTGGTGGAGTTTAAATTGGCACAAGCAGTATGAAAACCAAGCTAGCATTATCTTGTAAAGTTGAAAATGCGCTTACCATTTGACCTGCAATTTAATTCTTGGCTACACTCCCTACAGGAGTCTTTTTCAAACGTTTTTGGGCAGAGGTCACAGTAAAAATCTTATATCGCAATCCAGAAAGACATACACACACATACATTTATACACACATAACTACATATAAGTATATGTATATGGGCATTTTCTATTCTATGCCTTATTTTTAATGCTGGTTACAGCATAGGCCATGACTCGGTTTTTAAAAATACCCACCCTGGCTCACCCTGGTGGAGTAGCGGTGAGGTCAATCACCTGCAAAGGAGCCCAAGCCACATATCTCGGGGTCCAGGGGGGAAACAACCAGTGTGAACAACTAAATTAAAATAAAATGCTTCCTCTTCCTCTCTCTTCCTGCTGCCTACTTGCCTTCATTCCTGCCTGCACCTTTTCTTAAAACAAAACACACTAAGGAAACTCTGTACATGTTTATCTAGTTATATGTACAAGAATGTCAAAACAGCATTTTTGTCACATCAAATGACACAATATAAAATGTCCAGCCACAAGAAAATAGATCCATTATAGGAAGATGACACAATAAAACTAGACAGATTTTACCACAAAATATTAAGCTAAAAAAGTCCTAAAAGAATACATACAGTTTGATTTACCTTTTTCTAGCACTCCGAAATGAAAAAAACTAGAAAATATATTACTTAGGGACATGTCTTAGTGCAATAAAGCCAAACAGTAAAGCAAGGAAATTAAAAATGGAAAACAAGACTGTCCTTATTCTTTAGCTGGTTAATAAATACACAGATACCATTTGATTATTGTTTAATCTGTACATAAAGTTCATAGGCATGATATTTTAATGAAACAAATCTCTGGTCTACATATTTATGACGATACTGTACCACAGTGAACAAAACATTCTACAAATAAAGGAGGAAGGTTCTTGTATGTAAGACAGGTGAGGCAAAATAGCACATTAACGCATGTCGGCCTTCTTAGGACTGCAAAATTCTCTGGGTTAGTGTGGGGGCGTTACTCTGATGTAAATCTCCCTTGCAGCTAGGTTATGGAAATAGGGACGCTTTTGAAATAACTAGTCAGCAACTGTAAATATCCATCAGACTAAAGATGACTAAGAAACCACAGAGGGATGAGCAAGTTCAGATTTGTTCACTGCTATGAAGGAAAGAAAACACACGCTATGAAGAATCATGGGGTGTCATTTGCAAGGAATTACTATAGGATTTGGGCACGTATTAGGTAGGCTGGTCACACATACCATTTTAAATGGCACAGTACCGTTTTGGTTTATTTTTCATGTTTCCCAAATGTTCAGGTGTTTCAATATAAATGCAAATTTTGTCACATTTTTAATAAACCAGGGTCATCTTTAATATGAGGCAAAAGGGGCGTCTGAGCTGCCCGGGGCCCAGTTTGTTGAGAGGACACAAAACAGCTGCCCCTATTGCCCCATGTTGAAGAAGACCCTTGCCTGTGCTGAATGCAGTTGACTGCGGTCACTACTGCTGCTACCACGAGGAAGAGGCTCCACCCCACCCCCCATATACTGCATATGCCTGTTCCTTGAAAGGGAACAGAAGACCACAGCATGTTCAAGTCACAGGTCGGTACTATGGGGGTTCTCTCTGGCACTGTTGGGGTTATTGGGCATTTCTGGCACTGGGGTGGTTAAAATGGTATGTGTTTTAGGCAAGACGTTTGGAGCAGAGCTTACAGGCGTGCCAAAGTTGGTTTTGCTTACGGTGCCAAAATTCCTTGCACCAACCCTGGTCATTTGAATGAAGTCCTGCCAGATGACACGCTGCTTCTTTGCGATGGGCATCACATAGCACTTACTTGTTGCTGCCTGGCTGCTCTGCCTCTGTTCAGATTGCTCCACCTCCTGCCCTCCCCTTAGTAGCCAGTGCATAATCCTGTCCCCTTTTTGACATTCAAGTGTCTCATATTTTCTCAAGGAAATATGGTCAGCCTAATATTAGGTGATTTGGGGGAGAATTCAAGGGAGCATGAATTTGCTCTGGATTAGGTGATGTCAGAAAGTAGGTACAATTCTGTAATTGGTATCTTAAATTTTATCTAGAAGGAGGGTAAAGTAGAAGAAAGCTACAGCTGTAATGGATAAGGAAGCAGGAGGGCATGCACATTAGCTAAAAGAAGGTTGTGTGGTACTTTATGATTTGAACAGTCACTTTGCTTTCATCTGTGCTTAGACAGGATTGTGAAATGGTCTTATTTTGTCTCACTTTGTCATGCTTGTGAAGTGATCCTGTGGGATGCTGGTGCTCTGAGATTGTTTATATCAAACTGGAGAGCACCATGTTCTACTATAAGTGATGTGTCAACTTCTAAACAACCACAAGACCCACATGTAAGAGTCAAACCAGTTTCCAGAGATGAGGGGCTGCATTCTTTCTCTTTCTCACAACAAAAGGCTATGCATTCCATCCTGAACTCTATGTTCCAACCACCAGTCCTGCCTTCCTTCAAGTTTACTGATAGACTTATATTTCATCTATTTCAGTAAGAATCACGAATTCATCAAAAACAAAAACATTCGGTTTGTCCTTTAAAAAGACAGACTCTCACAAGGACATACATCAGCATGAAATGTCACAACACAGCATGAATAAGATCAGCTCATCAATATGATATAAAACTATTCAATTTTTTTGGCTCCACCATGTAGCTTTTATCTCTTAGGTCTTTCTGAGTTCAACTGCAGTGCTAATTAGGAAAACTGATCATTACCACTGTCTCTGTGTTGGGTGGAAACTGCCTCATTTAACATAATCATGAAGAATTGTTTAGGTCTCATTAAGATAGCAAAATGAACTAACTGACTGTGTCAGGGCTCCTTTCATTTCATTTCTACAGAGTAAATATTAAAACCAGATCTACAGCAACCAACTTGTTAGAATCAGAAGGGTTTGGGGAAAATGTCAAGGGCTTCTCAGCCCAATATAACAGGTAGTTTCTCTATATCATCTCCTGCTGTATTCATTTCAGTGCTACTGCAATATAATCTCTTCACTTTTACCCAGTCCAAGGTAAATGACAATAAAAGTTGTGCTTGCAACTGATTAGATGATGAGTCACTTTCTGACTCATCGCTACTGGAGGTCAGGGTAGAAATTTCAATTTCATGGTCTATTAATCATGGAGACAACCCAGCAGTGCTGTAGATGTCTCTCACAACAAAGGGCGTTTGCTGCCAATAAAATATCATTTACGCTTCCTTTTTGAAAGCCACTCCGTGAATAGCAAACAAGATAATTCCAATACTGACAGTTTAAGTCTCTGAGAGCACACAGAATATTGGAATATTGGAGGTCTCTGCTTTTAGCTTTAAAAATAAGAGATTTTGAGATGTCAAATGAAGTCCTCATATAAATTTAGATCTGTTGCAGAAGAACATAACTATAAGCTGTTGTCACAGAGGTATAAGAACCACGTGGTGAAAGTTCTGTTTCTTCCTAAGGATATTTTAGTGCATGAAGAATTACTCTACAGTAATGCAAAAAACTCATCTTCCTTCTTAGACTGTGAAACTCTAGAGACTATTTCATGTTTGATTTATCTTCGTATGTTTCTTTCCTAGTAGACCAACAGGTTATCAATGTTATGTTTTTGAGGGATGCATGTATGGATTGATGGATATATCAATTGGGTAAGTGATTGGTTACGTTTATTAAGTTATTGTTTCACCAACACAAGTGATTTAGAATTTCCATATTGATGTAACTCCCTAAACTTAACTCCTTCAAAAGATAAGATCTTCTCATTTGCTAGCATTTATTCTTATATCCTTCTTGCCTTAAATATCTATTTGTATCTTTCTGTGAAAGCTGGAAATCTACTATGTTCAGCAAGCAAGTTTTTTTGGCATGGCCTATTTTTTTTAACCCAATGCTCCTAGCAGAAGAAAATGTTTGTTCGATCACTTGCTGAAGTCTGAAATGCTTTACATGGGACTATGCCATCTATCCATTCGTTCATTTGTCCATTCATTTATTTATTTATACATCAATCTAATCATTTAACAAATGCTCATTTAGTATTTATATTAGAATTCTTTTAGGCATTAGAATGATTTCAGCAAACATGAGAAATAAAAGCCCTGCCTTCACGATTATGAAACTTACATTCTAATGGCGGAAGTAAGATAATAAGAAATACAAAATATGTAGCATATAAATGCTAAAGAAAAACACAGGAAGAAGTATTAATTTGAGTAGGGTGACTTCTATGACAGTCTCCAAATCCCACTGACATAACACATTAAAAGTTCTTCCCTTGTTAATACAGGCTAATATTGATCAGACAAGACTTGTATGAATTACACCTGTAGCTACCATCCACACTGTCTAGCAGAAGAGCTGATGGAAATAATTCATAATGTGTGAACACACAGGCCTCTTGGGTCTTGTATTGAAAAATATGCTTCAGTAATTGAAAGTGGCATTTAGAAGTTAAAGACAAAATCCCTCTCCCTATATAGAAGTTTGAGCCAACTCCTGATTGACTGAAGGGTTCATGGGGTCACAGTCCCTAGTTACTGTAGTCTGAGCAAATTAGTATCCAGGATGTAGAGAAGATGGTGAACAATAATAGAGCAAATAAAAAATGATTAAATACTAGGATAAAATAAAATAATATCATGTAAAATTGAAGAAATCGTTATTGAGAAATCCCTCATAAGTCTTTATACTGTGCAAGTGGAAGGTCGCTTTAATATTCCATTCCTTTCTTTATTTCACTGAAAAGGCAAACCTCATTTTGCAGAGTCTGAGTGTAGAAACAAACAAAATAAAATCCTTTGATACTTATCCAAACTCTACTAATATACATTCTAACTTCTTAATGTTTTAGTTTTCCGTATTTACAAATATAAATTCTCTTACCTAATAGGTTTTACTTATTAGTCTCTAAATATAATGTTAACATAGTAGATGGCAATATATTTATTCTATTTATCCTAACAGAATAAATATTTTCAGAACCTGAAGGACTATTCCTAAAAGGAAGTGTAATCCAAAAAAATCAGCTCTCACAGGAATGAGGCTCTAATTTTGAAATTAGCTCAATTCCTGATTTAAGGTTATCTTGAAAACATAGTGGTCCCATGCTATTTCTCTGCCAGAGGAAAATGTTTATTCTCTAGAGATACATATCATGATAGAGTATCACTAAGCTTTATAGTTTTTCACATACTTTAAACATCAACAAAAAATTGTCAGGTTTGGCATACCCTGCTGGCTTAACCGCTGGACACAGTCCACATACACACATACATTCCAAGGATGCGGGTTTGTGACACAGGTCTTGTGGGGGTTGGGAGAGGGGACGTGGACAACTAAGATGAACAACTAAATAAAGTGCTCTCCAAACTCTGGTTGTGAGTGTAGTCTACCCATAGACTGAGAAAGGAGCTCAACATCTTAAAGTGATAATAATACAACTATTATATAAAAAAATAAAGTTCTTCCTTTTCTCTCTTCCTAAAGTTCTCCGTGTCTCTGTCTTCATTCCTACCTACCTGCCTATACCTTTCCTTTGGGACAAAAAAGCCCAAGGACCCAGGTTCAAGACCCAGGGCTGGGGGCAGGAGGAAGAGAAAGACCTCAGAAAGCTTCCTGGCTCCTTCTGCCATGTGAGCTTATAGTAAGAAGACAGCTACCGATGAACTAGGAGGCAGGTCCTCACCAGAAAACAAACCTGCTAGAATCCTGATTTTGGATTTTCAGACTACATAATTATGAAAAATAAATTTCTGTTGTTTATAAGCTACGCAGTCTATGATATTGTTTATAGTTACAGCAGTCTGAATGAAGGTAAAGCATCTATGTGTGCATGTGTGTCTCAGTCTAAATACATATGCTTATATGTTCATGTGTATAAATATACAGATAATTGAAAGAGACAACAGAAGCTCCAGGAGAGTAGATAGGAAGTTAAAAGGGATTAAAGTCCTTATATTGTCTTGGAAGTGTCAAAAGTACTAACTGCTATTCAATTTTTATAAGTCAAGAATGTGCATTATAATCTTTAGATTAGCCACTAGATGAATGACAAAGTATTAATATTTGATATTTTAATAACACCATTTATAAGAGATTAAAATTTAAAACATCCCAAATATTAATCAATGGTAGAATGGTATATACATCTTTATATATTTATAAAATTTATGAAACAGTAAAAAATGAATAAACTATTTTTATGCACAATAGAAGTACATTAGTCTTACAAATATGTTAACCAAAAGAAGCTATAAACACTCAAATATGTACTGCATGATTTCACGTATATAAATTCCGAGTTAATTTATGGTGTTAGCAGGATAATGGGGATGAAAAGAGGAGTGTTATTTGGAGGAGGAATGCAAAGGGCTCCTGAGATGGAAGTAACGTTGTTTCTTCACTGGAGTGATAGATACACAGCCATTGTGATCATTTGCCAAGCTGTACACTTGTGCTTCACAACTAGGAGTGAATTTTGTTCTTCAGAGGATAATTAACAGTGTCTGGAGGAATTCGTTGTTGTGAGAATTGGTTAAGGGGAGGGGTATTTCTGTGTATGGCCAAGGACGCTGCTAAACATCTACAGTGCAGAGGACAACTCCTCCCTTCCCAACAAAAAAATCGTATTGCATAAAATATCAGTCATGCTGAAACTGAGCAGCTCTATTGTACATTTATTACTTGTGTCCTTTGGTATATATCCATAAGTAACTCTAGTGTGGAAAAAAATCCATGTGCATTGTCCACAAAGAAAAAAAGAATGCTAAAAGGATGTCTCTAAGGTTTATTTCTTCTTCTCTTCTTTTTGTTAAATTGATTTGTGGTCATTAAGAATTGAGTGGGACAAATACACCTACCAAATTGTATGAATGGAAAACTAAGGCTGAGGAAATTCTGTCCATTTATCGATTTCCTCAGTGACTCATTATTTGACTTCATTGGAAGAGTCTTTATATCCGGCTTGTGAAATGTGAAATTAAGGGCAGCAGAATTGAAGAGACCCACTGCTCTGATCTGAGACAAAGTTTCTAAGAAGCATCCAGGGTCTAAAATAGGGACTTTTGCATTACATGCAGGAGTAAGAAATGTATCATGTTACTTTTTAGTAGAAATCAAAGTGCATTATTGATATTTTTCTGTACAGTCACACAGAGAAATAAATTTACTTATATAAATATCATAGACTGTAGTTTATGAACAACAGCAATTGATTTATCAGTTTATTTTATACACTTACAAAAAGAAAATTATTGTATTTAACAGGGAAACTAAGATGATATGCAGGATTATTTTTGTGTCCTGATTTGCAGATGCCTAAACTCATTTTAGAAAATGAATACAAATATCAACAAAGGTTATGTTACAATGCATATGTCAATGATGTCATCAATGTCCATTACCCTAGATCTGAAAAGGATATTTGTTAGTTACAGGAAGGGAGTATTAAAGGGCACTTCTTTATGGGGGCAGAGAACTGAAGATGATTAGTTAAGAAACATCAAAGCAATGTATCCAAAGTACATACTAAAAGAATTTAAATGCTTTATTTTGGGGGGGTCAATCCCCAGTATGAATTACTCACCTCAGGATCACTTTTATGAAAAAGCACAGGAAAAATAATATTGTTTATATAACATAATCACTGAATATAGAAGTCCTCAATGGACTATTGCAATCCTTATTCAGATAAGTTGGAAATGGAAGGTCGTTCCCTCTTACAACTAAACTGTTCATTTTTCCTTTTACTGGAGTCTGATTCCTACAAGAGGATTAGTTAGTGAGGGGAAGTGAAAGAAATACACCAAACCAATGAACCAACCAATAAACAAACCCCAGGTGGCTTCCCCCATTTCAACCACAGGAAAGAAATCGATATGGAGTTACCTGGAGAAGATATTTTTAGGGAGAAAAGCATGCAGATTGATTCAGGAGGATATTTCTCAAAAGGATGCAGTTTGGTAGGTCTTAGGAGTAACTGAGAACACCTTATGCTTAGATTCAGTTCAAGTGAACTTAGAAAAGAGTGATTCTTGACTTCCACCTAGGTTGGTTGAGTGCAGCCCCTGGCCTTTACATTCCCACAGACTAAACAGAGAGGTAAATGGGAAAGTTCTCTACCTAGGCCCTTTCTCAGGAAGGATGTTTGGAGAAAATTCAGAAATGACTTCAGATTTGCTTTTCAGCTGATGTGAAAAAAGCAGACTGTACATGTCATACTTATCTTGCCAGCCACCCTCAATGTCTAATAAGGTCTCAGGGCCATTGCTAGTACCTTCTGAGAAGTCATGTGAAGCCACGTGAGGCTCTAGGAGAAGAGAACTCAGGGGTGGTGTACAAATACAGAAAGAGACCTGGTCCTATGAGGTTTCCAATTGTACTGCTTTGTTGTTTTAAAAATAAAATACTGCTCTCCCTGTATGAGTTTGTGTATATATATACTTTTTTTCCTCCCTCAGACAGACAGACAGACACACACACACACTGCTATGCCCATAGCTGGTCTATACTATTGACCCCATTATTCCCACCCCAATCCCTTAAGTCATCAAATACACAAAATACAAGAAACTCACGTGACTTTGGCACACACTGTGCACTTCCAGCTGCCATTGAGGCTGGAGACCCGACACTCACTGCATACCCTCAGTGAGCAGGCCTGGCAGGGGTCTCCCCGGTCAAATATTAAGCCCAGGCTTCTCTGACAGTGAACACAGACTCTGCTGGTCTCTTGTTGAGTTTTCCCACTTCTACGTTTTGCTTCTAAAAGTTCATTTTTCAGTTTCCTGGAAGACAGAAAATATTACTGAAAAACAACAACAGCAAAAAAGAAATAGGAGCAAGGCTGCCTCTACTGAAGAGATGCTTCCATTTGGAAGAAATACTGGAAAAAGTCAAACATTTTCTGAAAATACAATTTCTCCCTCAAGAATCAATAATCACTTGATATCAATAATTGAAAAAAACATGTATTTGCAATTTACTTTTGAATTTTGGCATGCCTGACTGATACTACTATTCGTATTTATTGACATCCTATTCTAATTGCTCCAACATACCCTTGATACCCTAAACACTGGAGCAAAAGTCCAGTCTAGAAGCACACACATGGTCATGCTCCTTGCCAGGCCAGATGTACTGCATGAGACAAGAGTGAAAAGGAGTGACGTTTCCTTAAGTGACCCAATAAAGTGTTTGCTACAAAAACATTGCCTACATTTCAAATCTAAATTTTTCTACTTAGAATGTGAAGGTTTCCAACAACTTCTACTGACCTATATGAGCTGTACTGTAAGACATGTCTACCTTTGAATCTAGAATCCATCTTGCATTAGCTGTCTAACCTTAGGCAATGATTTACCGATGCAACTTCAGTCTCTGCATTTCTAAAATGGGGTAATAATGCTCCTACATGATTGTTTTGAGGTAAAATGAGATAATACATGTAAAATCACCAGCATGGTACCTGGTACATATGTACTAAACAAATGCTATTTCCATTTCCTTTCTTATACTATCTGACATCTCATTGGTAAATGAGTGTATATTTATGTGAATTGATATTACGTGTATGTGCACACTAAATTTATATTATGTGTATATGTTAAAACTACCTATTCAAAATGTGGTCCTTGTTTTAGGAGCATCAGCATTATCTAGGATTTGTTAAGAATGCAGAATCTGGCTCAACCTGGTGGAACAGTGGTTAGGTCAATCGCCTCCAAAGGAGCAACCCATGTGCCCCTGAGTTCGTGTCTTGGACCCAGCAGGAGGCAACCGATTACGCACCGATTACTTACCAAATACATGACAGGGACAATGTCAAGCAATTTCATATACTTTGTCTAGTTTAATGAATCTAATCACGACAGCCACTCTGTGAAGAAATCATTGTGTACTCATTTTGCAGATGAGGAAATGAAAAATGAACCAAAGTTTGTGCGTAAAGCGATTTGGCCATTATCAATGACCTTTTCCACACTACTGCTACAATAAATAACCACTAACCCCACCCCCAAAAAGAATGATTTTTGAAAAATAAAAACAGAAACCTCTAATCAGACCTCTCCTTAGACTTCCTTATATTGATTCTTAGCCAAATGAAGAATTCATAAACAGAGAACTCTATGAGTGATGAGTTGAATTACCAAAAACATTGACTGTTTCATTCCTTCATTCTATGGATATTTATTGAGAGCTTACCGCATTCTAGGCTTTCTGGCACTCATAGACAAAAAAATGAATCAAAATGACTATCTGTTAAGAATTTCCATTATCCTTGATGCTAGTTCAGAAAAGGATAAAAGACAACATGATTCGTATGTTGTAATAGTTCTCTTCAATCATCACTCTCTTGTCCATGTAAAGCATGTTTTCCTAATCCCTAGTTTGGAGCTTACAAAGTACCCTTACATCCTTTTTTTTCCCATTCACAATTGGCTCATGATATTGAGTGGAAGTAAAAGTCTACACAATTTACTTCTGAAAATGTATAAAAGCTGCAAACTTTAAATAACAACGAGTTCTCATTTGAAGACCACGGTTGTATTATTTGGAGACTCACAATAGATATTTGAACACCTCAAGGCACAGGAAAAATAAAACACTACCGATTCAAAGTCTATAAAAATTCGTGCAATGATGCTGCAGAAACAAAGTGATCAAAATGAGTAGAACAAAGATGGCAATCCTAGATAGCTGTCCTTCTGAGTAAACTGGTGGACCGAATAGTAAGAAACTGAGAAAATGGCATATTCCAGAGTCCAATTTTCTTCTTGAAAGAAAATTCTATAATCAAATGCCTGAAGCTGCATGCACATAACCACTCCTTAAACTAGAGGATGAGACCAGTTGGAGAAATGACAGTCATAAAACCCACCATTTATATTGCATCTTTCTCTGTACACTACCTACAGGACTTTATTTAGCCATCAGATTTCACCTAGTTCACGGTTGCAGAATCGGAAAGGATTTGAGATTCATATAAATCAAGCCAGAGGGAAGCAAAAATGTAGTAAAGTTTCAAACACACTAATGGGGGAATGCCTCAGGCCATTGGTACTAATTCTCCCTCCCTTTCCAGGAGCTACCTCTGAGACATGTGGGCAAAGTTGGGAAGAATTTCAGAGGCTGGCACAAAATATGGAGTTCACTGACTTTTCAAATCTTTCTTAGAAACTAGCCTAATTCAATCATGTCTAGGCTAATTCGCATTACGTGGACACAGTCATTTTCAGACACTTGAGAAGAGGAGAAAGGGCAATAAAACGGTAATTGCAATCAGCAAAGGAAAGTCAAATAGAAGAATTGGTAGCAAAAGGAAAGGGAGCAGTCAAGACCTAGGAGAGAGAAATAGGATGAGAGATGTTTTTTCCTTCTATTTCACTAAGAAGCCAAGTGGAGCTCATTTGGTTGCTTCATTGCTATACCAGTCTTAGGAAGGTAAGTATCTCTTCATCTCTTTCATTCACATAAGCTAGAAATGCTTTGAGCTCCAAGAAACAGGCTTAAAAAGTAGGTTTCATTTTTTCACCCCACTTCACAAGAAATCTAGAATTAGGCAGTTGCTTATGCTGGTTCGTTCGGCTGTAAAATCAGATAATTAAGGACTCAAGATCTTTTCATCCTGATGGTCCCCTATCTTCAAGGTAGGGCTTATCCTTTTTAATGCAAAATGGCCAGGCAGCTCAGCAAAGCATCCAAGTTGAAGGGAAGAGGAAGGGAGAGTATGCCAGCTGCAACTT
The DNA here is from genome assembly GCA_004363575.1 of Solenodon paradoxus. Classification (NCBI taxonomy): domain Eukaryota; kingdom Metazoa; phylum Chordata; class Mammalia; order Eulipotyphla; family Solenodontidae; genus Solenodon; species Solenodon paradoxus. Next base: position 14,486 of record RJWH01007499.1, on the reverse strand, counting down.
GTCTCTTAACAGAAAAGCAAAAATTTGCTTGGAAGTCCTCTCATAAGACTTCTCCTTAGGTTTCCTTAAGCAGACAGTATCACATCAGTACCACTAGCTGCAAGGAAGGCTAGGAAAGTGGAGCAAGGTGGGACTACGCATTCCTGCCTTGTGACATTAGATGCTGTCATGTGATTCGCATGGGTCCAGGAACTGTGGGGTGTGATTCTAGAGAAGAGTTTTAAGAGTGAGTGCATATTTACCGCCCATTTTGTTCGTTCCACAGAGAATGGCAATGTCCCAAAGAGTCTACTCTGTAAGTCTAGGTGCTAGTCTGAGGATGTCATGAAGTCGTGGCCATTTTGTAATGAACAAGTATCCTGAGTGAGAATTAAACCACTTTTTAAGCCACTAAGAGTTTGGGGATGTTATTATAACAATTACTTCATCTATCCTGACTGATGAACACAGTCTAGTTCTTCACCTGGCTTCCATGTATCCTTTTTATTTCAGTTTTACTGCTACTTCCCCGGGAGAGGCTTTCCCTAACCAAATCTACAGCAGATTCCCCTCTTATTCCCACTTATAGAATTGCTCTTTTGTTCATAGCACTTATAATTTTAAATTACACACTAATTTGACTGTATTTGCTGGTTTAATGTTTGTCTTGTCAACTCCTCAGAAATCTTTATGATGGCAAGACTGCATTTTGTTCAGCTTTGCATTTTGCAGCACATAAGCAGTGCCTGTAACACAATAAGTATCAACAGAATGAATAAAAGAAAGAATGAACAAAAGATAGCAAGTGAGAGAGAAAAAGGGAGGGAGGGAGAGAGCAAGCAAGAGTGGAAGTAAAGGAGGGAGGGAGGGCAGGTAAGCCATGTTGTTTTCTAGATGCTACTGGGTAATTCAGTTAACCTCTCTTGGTCTCAGCTACTTCAACTTCACAATGAAGATAATTCCCTTCCTATCTTCCTCCAAGAAGCTTGTGAAAGTCAAGGTCAATAATGTATGGTGGTGTGCTTTATTAATTACAGTCTTTTACAACAGGAGGCCACTATTATTAAAAAGAGAATGAGAAGAGAAAAATGTACAATGCTGTATCTTTTAAGAAGAAACTAATTAAAATTGGCTAAAATTGAGATCAAACCTATCAAAAAAGTAATACAAGCCTGAGAAAGCTACAAACTGTTCTCAATTACACTGTAAGTTTTTCCAGAGATCTTCCGAAACCTCAGTCCTACACTTTTGCTCAGAAAGGAAAACTATTTTGTTTCTCAAAAATATAAAAAATCTAACAATTTATTCTATTTGCTGTTATCTGAAGAGAGGCAAAGAGTGATATATTGAATTCATTTTTTTCTATTCTATCATCAAAAATGCCCAAATGCATTACAAAGATTATTTGCTTTATCACTGCATGGACACATTCCTTTTACATCAAGAATTGATTTAATTAAAATTCCTGTCACATTCATATGACATTATTTTTCTCTTGTTACCCTCTCTGAACCCAATTTCACCAAACATTATTTTACACCAAATAAGATAGAGATTTTAGCAATTGTTTCCCAGAAGAGGAGGCAATAGAGAACAATTCACAGAGCATCTCTGATGCTTCTCAACAATCTCCAATACCACCTAGCAGAGCACATTGAGGTCGAAGAGAGATCATGAGCATGTGAGGTCTATATATAGTGGCCCAGAACATAGCGTGCTGAAGTCAGACTGCCTGGGTTCAAATCCTGGTTCAACCATTTATTTCCTTTGAGACTATAATAAAATTACTTAACTTCCCTTTGTCTCAAGACTTGAGACTTAACTTCTGTCTGAAAATATCCCCTCTGTGAAACAGAAATAACAGTTGCAAACTCACAGATTGTTGTGAGCACTATGTAAGATGTTTTAGTGAGTGTGAGGTGTTAAACACAGCCTGACATATAATAATTGTGAAATAGACATTTCTGCTATAAGCCTCGCAATATATCTGCTTGCCCCTTCTACATTAGCGGGATATCTATCTAGGCTCAGAATAAAGATTTATTTCCCACTGTCTCTTGATGTAGTTTTTCATGAGACTAAATGTTGGCCAGTGTGATATGATCAGAAATGATAAGGGCAAACTTTATGTCCTACTCCTAATGGGAAGTATCCCCTTGAATCCCTCTTTCTGTATTTTGAATCACCCTTTCTTCTGGGAAGCTGAGATAAGAAACAGGGGTGGGTCTTCTTGGATCAAGCACTAAATTCTCAAAATAGTGGAGTAACACAAAACAAGGAACCCGAACTCAGGCTTTAATGGAGCCACTTAACAAAACCAAAAAGCTGCCAACCAACTCACTTTTCCACTTAGAAAAGCAATACCTTTCCATCTGGTTGAAGCTGCTGTTGTAATGTGTCTCTGTCAACTACAGCCAAGTCTATTTCCCAACAAATATAGTAAGAACTCAGTAAATATTAGCTCTCTTTATTATTGTTCGCTTGCAGAGCTGTCACGCTCAGGTTCTGCTTTTGCCTTTGCTGCAATGCCTGTAAGCTAAAGCCTTGTCTAGAGATAGTTTCATATTCCTTTAATTGAAAAACCACGGTGACTGATGAAAACTATTATCAAACTAGAAACAACGGACAAAAATCACTGAAATAATATGGGCAGGCAGAATAAAGACAGTAAGTAGCCCGATGTCAATGAGGGTATAGCTCCTTGCCCTCCTGCCTTTCATTCCCATCCAGAGACCATGCCATAAGCATTAGGAAAATTTCAAATTTGTCAAGGGAAAAATCCGAAGTTCTATTCCGAATATTAACAATTTTTTTCATTTTCATTGTAGCCTCGGTGTGCAAAACCTATTATCCAACCTAAATATGACAACACTTTAGCCACAATAACTGCAGGCATTCTCCTTTGCATGTCATTACACTTTGACAGCAATACATGAGAACCGTTTCCCATTCTAGATGAGAAAGTGGAATCTCAAGAGAGGAAATGTGCTGTGGGTCACAGAGCTATTAAGGGGTACATTCAGGATTCAGATCTAGAATTTTCTACTCCAAAATCTGTTCTCTTCCCACCCTACCACCAGTTTCCTACTTTTGTTGACTCTCCATTCAACAAAATATTTTTCACTAAAAAAATACTGTATTTATTAATGACTGTCATTTCTTTCCTGGTTGTACAGAGTCATGCTGAGCACAATATTAAAGTTCAATTAAGCCTCTCTAAATATCTAAAGGGTTTCTTCTTCCTGCTCTGCTTTTCCCAACAAGTGACATCTGTCCAAGAAGCCTCTTATAATCACATAGTTCTCATGACATTCTCCAAAAGAGCCGTTCTTCAACAAATACATACTAATGAATGTTACATAATTTTTGATTTGTTTTTAAATCAAAGACTAGTAAAAGGAATCAAGATCCATGAGAACTGGGGGAAAGTTTTGTCAAGACGGAAAATTACTTCAGAGGAAGTAATAAGAAGTAGGATTTAAAGAACACTTGTTAAAGAAATCATGTGAATTATGCCAATATAATATTTTTAGAAATTATCTCAAAGAGGGTATTGTGAAATCATCATGTCTGCAGATGGCAACACACACTTCCTGGTTGTAGAATACTTGGTTCATAGGAATATATCCTAAGAGATCTCACAAGGACATGTGAACAGACAGGCAACTTCTAATCTAAAAATCATAGCTGAAATTGACCTCATATGTAATTAGCAAATCAAGATTTCCACCTGGGAATACCTTGAAATAACTATCCTCTCAATTTCCTGGCTCAACAAGTAACTAGGATATGTTTGATAAATCTGAAACCCAAATAATACCTTTGAGTATCAAATAGCAGAAGGGCCTGTTATCAATATGGTAAATTACTCAGAAAAAGGGGTAGAGATAAGTATAGTAAAAAGTAGCAAAACTTGTGCACACCCTGGTGGCCTAGCGGTCTAGTACCCCTGGGAGCAGTCCCATGTACATCTTAGGTCCCAGGTTCAAGACCCAGGGCCAGAGCGGACAACCAATGTGAAGAACTAAATACAAAATGCTTCTTCTTGCTTTCTCTTTCTGCCTGCCTAGCCTACTTGCCTTCATTCCTGCCTGCACTTTTCCTTAAAAAAAGAAAAAGTAGGAAAGTTATATTTCCTTTTTTTAAAAAAAAGGATAAAATACTAGAATTTACAAAATCATTGCTATGACAATGCAAGGGTAGAATTGACTTGATGGAAGGAAACTGGGCATTCATACAGAAAAAAATTAATTTCAAGAGAACATCTTGCCCTTGAAAAATTCTTTAAATCTACTTCTGCTGCTGAATAAAGGCACAGAGATTCAGTTCTATTTTTTATAAAAATGTAGTTGAACTCTATTCCTATGTCTCTAAATTGAATCTATACAAAGTCATTTTAAAAGGGTCATTTTTAATGCATATAAAGGAGTTAAATGCTTAGCAAAGCAGTTGTCAGTACTTAAATTTTCCCATTATACCTCTTTAAGTGATGCCTTTCCATATTCATAGATAAAGGTTATTACAAAAAACATCTCTAGCAGTTTTCCTGGTTATCAACATCAGCATATGGTACAAGAAATGTCAAGTCACTATTTCTTTGAAATTCACTGGGGATGAATATAAACAATTTTTTTTTGTTTTTTTCTTACATGCTTCCTTGAAAATCATCACTGACATTTAATTGCTTTCAGAGTCCATAAAAAGGAAAATGAGATTTGTGTTCAGCAATACACAAATCTTATCCATAAGATGCATACTCTTAATTGCACCTATTTTCTCAGATTGCTGGTTGCTTCCCAAAATTCTGTCTACTGTTTCATTCTCCCAAACGTGAGTTGGTCATATGGCTACCCCAATAAAGACTAAGTTTCCCAGCTAAATATGCAAGCTCCCGTGCAACTAAGTATGGTCATGAGACTACATTCTGGCCAACACGCTATAAGCAAGATCATGTGTGAAATGTCTCAGAAATGCCCTTTGCCCTCCTGCCTGCTAAGTAGAATGACAGAAGCTGGAGGAGTCATCTTGAACCATGAGATATTACTGTGTCTCTCTCCTTGACTACACTTTAGGCAGGCTCCTCTGAAATCTCATTTCAACCAGGCCTCATCCTTGCGCCCTGTCTTCAGACAGCATTGTCTAGATGTAGTAAGAATTATTTTAAATCAGTTTAGCAAGAATCCCCTACCCTTGATATCTGATATCACCTCAGCCTGCTTTCAGCAAGAATTCTGCTAAGACAATTTACTAAGAATGCCCTTATTAATAATGTCTCTGCTTAGTAGGTTTCCATTCAATGACCCCGCCTCAATCTACTCATTGGTTAATAAATGCCCAGGCACCTTTGCAGTATTTGGAGTTAAACCCCATCTCTTCTCCCTATTGCCATAGCCTTTTGTAAACTGTTTTGTGATAATCATGACATCTATTGCGATCATCCCAAATAAATCTTCTTTACATGCTAGAATATTAGTTTTACTTCAGTACATGCTAGCCTATGCTTAATATGGCAGAACAAACAGTTACAAGGAGCCTGGGTCTCTGATGAGTATGTAGTCATCATTACCAACATGGGATTTCTTTCATTATGACTTGATGTAGGTAGGAAAAAAAACTCTAAGTGAATATTATTTGGATATATAATATATATTCATATACTTCTGATACACAGAACTGAACTTGTCCCACTTTCTATACCCATGAATAATACAGATAATATTATCCACAGAAGTAGAAAAGAATACAAATTTTGGCTTAATTGTATCTAGAGTTTGTCAAAGAGGTAAGTTTCTTATGTCTTCCACAAAGAACACTTCAATTTCATTTGAGCCAATGTGAAAGTGGGCACCTTGTCGAGTCTTATAAAATACAATTTCACTTTTGAGAAACTGTAAATTAATCTATCTTACCTTGTATATAATAAGTATTCAATGATTTTTGATGACTATATTGGAAATGTATCTCCCAAATATATGACATAGAGAACTCATACAAATCAGTATTGAAACAACACTAACACCCAATAGTAAATGGAGAAAGGATGTAATGCAAAAATTCACAAAATAGGAAATACAAATGGCTAGCAATCATGTAAAAACACTAATAATCACATAAATTCAAATTGACATAGGACATTATCAAGTTAGTCAAGATTTAAACACTAATTTTAATGTTGGCAATATTTTAACAGTTTAGTGAAGACAAACTAATACATTTCTGAAAACAATTTCTTAAAGGAAATGATTACAGTATAGCAAAATTAAAACAGATGATTAAAAAATAAAGATGTTCATGAAATCAAAATAGTTAAATAAAAATTTACACATTCAAGCTATGAACTCTTCTTCAGCCAAAGAATGAAATAATGCATGCATAATAAAAAGTATGATTCCAAAGAATTTTCATGATATAAAAATCATTAAATAATGTCAAGGAAAAAAATAGAAGATACAAAATGACATATACTATATGGCTTCAGTTAGGTGAAAACTATACATACCCTCAGAAAAGTGGCAGGAAGGAAATTCCAGAAAAGTGAAAGCTCTCTCTGGGACAACAGAGTCATAAATTCATATTAAGGCATGCCCTGGTGGAGTAGTAGTTAGGTCTGTCACCTCCAGCCAAGAGCAGCCCATATATCCCTAGGATCCAGGTTCAAGCCCTGGGGCTCAAGGGAACAACCAATATACACAAGTAAAAATAAATCAAAATACTTTTTCCTCCTCTCTCTTCTTATCTCTCTCCCTGCCTGCTTTCCTACCTGCCTTCATTCCTGTCTGCACCTTTTTTTCAAAAAACTTATTATATGCAATATCTAATTTTCTACAATAAGCATGGCTTCTATAATGAAATATTAAACTTTTCTTTATTAAACTCAGAAAACTTATTAAACTCAGAAAATATTAAACTTTTCTTCAGTTGGATTAAGTATTTATAAAATATTGTAGACATTGATGCATTAAGGAATTGAAAACTTAAAAAAATTCTTTGCAGCGTGAAAGTTTTATTAATTTTACACATTTACATGAAATGTTTAGCAGTTGACCTAAATACTGTGTGATGAAATAATGATTCAAAAATTATTAACAGCATGTAACATAAATACAGATTTGAATCAATTAGACCCTAACTCCCATTAATATTAGGAGCATTTATATAAACTGTTGATATACAATGGTCATACACCTGAAATCTAAAAAAATTAGAAAAGATATTTTTGTTAATGAAATTTTCACTTACATTATTCACTTTTATTATTTCCCTAGAAATACAGTACGTCAGAATATAGCTGGTATTTAATTAGATGTTCCTTTATGAACTGGCCTACCACTGTGTGAGGGTGAGTTCCTATCTCTCTCAGCCCAATACCATATACTACAAACATTGTCATATTGTGGATTACATGGACTGTAAAGTTCCATATTTCTTCAACCAACAGAAAAAGGGAATGGTGGTTTCCCTTTCATTTAAATGCCAATTAACCATTGCTTCCTAGGGATATGACTTCTATACCAATTCTGGTTAGAAACAAAAGGCAGGCAAGAGAAAGGGTACTAAAGGGGAATTTGGGGTAAGACTCAAAGACATATGTACATATGTTTATGTGTGTATTGACTTACACACATATATACATATATACATACACAATTATACATATAAATATACACATATACACTCTACAATGATAACAATTTTACTTATGACTATGGCGATGAAATTATTTCAAATGAAAAGATCTGGCAAGTGTAAGTTTCTTTGGACAATACAATGTTTGAAAAATCCCCAAAATAACAAGTGTTTGTGACCCTGTACCTATGGTGAACCCTATATGTAAGAATTATTTGCAGCAAAATGATATACTATCGAAATTTGTTTGTTTCTATGTGTATATATCAAAATTAATAAGGCTTTTAGTGGGAAAACCCTAAGGTTTTAAATTCATTTATGATAAAGTCAGAGTTTTGAAAATTCTGTGACTCTTGAGAATTTGTATTCTGTTAGAGAGCAAGTATGTTCATACTGGGAACTTTTGTTAAGCCATTAAGAAGCTATGTGGCAATTCTATTAGAATTAAAACAAAATGTTTACCAAGCTAGAAGTTCACTCCAACAGTTTTCCTGGTGTTTTATGGGACAGCAAGTCTTTAGGCTTTTGCAAAGGTCAAACTAATTTTGCTCTTAGTGGAAGTGATAAGATTTGGAAAAACAAACAGCCCCACAGATCAAACATTTGTATAGTATTAAGAGGATCTTAATGCTGAACACATGGCCTGTGATACATTCCGCTAAGCTTCATCATTGTGCTGACTTTGACCCTCACCAGCAACCAGAATAACATGTTTCACTGATCATGTTCAGTGGGAAAGGGAACTTTCCATAAATCTAGGCCACATGTCTGAGTAGGTCATTCTTGTTGTCTTGTCTACTTTCAGACCAGTGATAGCAGCCAGAAGAATCCCAGCCAAGAGATGATTGTTTTTAAAATTCCACTGCTGGGGCTGAGCAAAACTGAGATTTGGGTTGGGAGGATGAAAAAAGGAGATGGATGACGTAAGGGTTACTACTGAGATAAGCCCAGGAATAGGTGCCAAAGAGAATGTTAAATCCAGATAGATTTTCATGCATTAAGGTCAAATGGAAATATCCTCTTAGTGACAATAAAGCTTAATAGTGAACTGCTAAAATGAAGAGCCATTTTTAAGCTGAAGATTTCTTTTATATACAGACATTTAACAGTATTTTTAAGAATCATTTTGCTATTTCTTTTGCTTACATTGCGATTTTCATCATAGTATATTGACATCTCACCTGTGTGTGCATTTCAGGCCACAACCAGGGTTCATTTTTCTTCACTCCACCTTGCTCCCTCCTCCTTCCCTCACCCTTCCCACCGTCCTGGGAGCCACAGTCCTATGCGCTGCGAATTTTTTTAAGTCTTTTTTAGGTAGGGGAGATTAAGCAATAAGAATTTGATAATGAGATTTTTTTGAGGTAGATATTCTGAGCGACATACACTTTCATGTTACTCTAAGGTTTTTCAAAGTTAGAAAAAAAAAATCTAAGGTACAAAATGATCAACAACGATTTCTATTTTGTGCTTTGAAGCTATTAGTCTTTTTTTTCCTTTGCAATCACTGCTGACAGCTCATTTTCCTTTGAATCCATGCTTCCCTCTTTCTTCATGGCATTAAAACCATCAATACATTCAAGTGATTTACTCTCTAAACAGAACATTTAAAATACTCTTACTCTCTAATGGCTGGAACCTGTGTCTAGATATCCCCTACTACTCTTTGCTGCATGTTCTAAAGGAAAAGAATTATTTTATTAGAAATACTCGGATGAACCCAGAATGTTCTGGTAACAGGCAGATGCATCTCACCAGTCTATAATTGAATCCTACAGCTAGTTATCAGGCTTCTCATGTACCTCTGGGTACGAAGCCCCTTCAAGAGTGCCCAGAGACCAGTTTCACCTTAATACCACACTTCAGAGTCTGTAGACTGTGGAGCACAGCTGGGCAACAGGTCTAAAATGCTGATTCAATACAATTTGCACAGTTTTCATTTTTTCAATTTTATCCTTGACGATAATTGATTCTAATAAATACATAAAAAATAAGTCCACAGCTTCCCAAGCGCCAGTTCACTAAGTTTCCAGATCAGTTATCTTTATAGTCATAATTTAAAAGAATTTTCTTTGGCTTCCCTTTCTTTCTGAAACTTAGCAGAATCCAAAGATGATTTTATGGTTCATGGTACACAGCTGAAACAGTAGACATGCATTTGTAAATGTCAAAATCCATTTCACTTCTCAAGGCTAAGCTCGAAGGCTACCTCTCCTGTGAAATCATTCCTTCAATTTCTACCTCATTCATTATTAATTCTTCCTCTAGAACACCACAAAGTACCAACCTACATCTCTGTAACCTGGTGACAACAATTATTATAACAATGAGCACAAGTTTACCGTTACAATAAATGCCCCATGTTACTGATATGGGAGGCTATCAAGAGAAAAGGACTAAGTTTCCTGTCTGGCCTGGCAAATCTTCTGGATGGGTTTCCCAGAAGCTAAATCTGAGTACATGTTTACGTGCAATTTGTGGAATTCTCTCAGGAGGAACCAGTAACGAAGTAGGGGAGTCAGGAGACGGGGCAGGAGAGAAGCTAAGCAAGGGTGTGATTTTTAGATGAAGTTCAGCCTCAGTTTGAACCTACCAGGAGCTCTGAAGCAGAAGTTGAACTGAAGTACCTGTCTTACCTTGAGGCAGGGGATTTCTGTACCTGTAAGTTATGAGCTTGGGACTTTCCAGTAGAGACATAAACTTGTTTACCTGGTACTCGGGGTTTTCTTTGCTGTACTGTGGACAACTCTAGTCTTTCAAAGAAAGTTCTCTAAAGAAAATAGTAGTTGTCAGTCCTTAGAAGTAGAAACTGGGAGAAGACAGCACAGGTCCAACAAAGGGAGCCAAGAGTCTCTGAATGGAGCACTGATATTGTTCCCAGTAACTAGAAAATCCAGGGCAATACAAACCAACAAGAGGGCTAATGACAATAGCCAGTAATTCTTGAGTGCTCACTCTATGCCGGCATTGTTCTCAATTCTCGATAATATAAATTTCTTTAATCCATTCACCTATCTCAAGAGGTAGCTAATGTTATTATTTCTGTTTTGTCAAATGAGGAAACCAGATTTGCCTATGGAAGCAATTTGTCTAAAGTGACGCAAATATTTCATGATGCAATTAAGGTTTGAGTTAACAAATATAGATATGTGATTCAATGCACTTTAAACCCCATGCCGCCCACTTTGGCATGCCTTCTCAATACATAAAAATGCTATATATGCACAGCCTGAGTCACCTGGCATGGGCTCATATCTTGGGAGCTTAGACGCAAAAGGAGACAACACATCTAGCACTTAACGCAGCAAAAGCATTCAATAAATTTTAGCCACTATTGTTTTTTAATAAGAGAACAAGACATAAGAGCTTTAGAAAAATCTATTTTCTATAAAATTTTATCTTAGATATACAAAAACCTCACTTCTGCTATCCCTCAAAAAAGTATAAATAAAGATTCAGGAGATAAAAATTTTTATTCTTGATGGTTCTGCTATACATTACACAAACTGGTTGAATTTCTTTACAGAGAATAAGGAAAAGAGATCAAAGAATGAAAGCAAAGAGAAAAAGAAAGAGGCAATATATTACCAAAAGCTATTGACAACGACAGAAATAAACATTCTGAGCAAAGCTCTGTTCTTTGTACTTCAGTACAATGGTTATTTTGTTTTTCTCTAAAGAGATTTTTAATTCCCCTGAGAACGTCATCAGTAACTGGTGAATACCTTACTTCCCATTAAAAATATAACTTTTACATCACATTAGAAAATATTTTTAATCTTCATGACTGGATTATGAATGCCAAAACTAACATTTCTGATTTTTAAATCCTAAACTCATTTTGTTGCCACCTGAATTATAGGCATAGATAAAATGCATTAATTTTAATAAAATCTCTTGTTTCTTCAAAATTGATTGATTAGCTTAGAATGATGGAAATGAAAATTCTGGGCTCTTAACTATGAAAAAAGCATCCATCAAGAATATTTAAATGTATTCCCATTTTAGGATCCTGGTTCCTTTAGGGACACTGAATATCTTTGTAACATATAAAGATAATCCTATGACAAGCTTTCTCCTCACATAAAATAAATATAACCTTCTGATTGCTATTAGGGAGGGATCGTATAAAATAAAAAAGCTGCATATTGCATGGTAGGCAGTAGCTGAGGAGGAAATACTATTTCTTTTGATCTGCTATTCAGAGCTGAGATGTAGTAAGCAAATATATTTAATAAGCAAGACAGTACAGGAAGCAGCCAATCACAATGAAACAGTGCTATGATCACTCATAACAAAAGATGCACCAATCAGAATGGATGCCGGCTGAGACACAGCTAAAACTGTGCATTTAGGCACCAGGCATTGCACATGTACTCTTTTCCTAATCTTTTCAACAACTCTATAAGGTGAATACTAGTATCATCCTTATTTTATTGATGAGGAAACCAAGCCATGCAGAAGTTGAATAACTTGTTCAAGATCACATATCTAATAATCATGGAGTTGGTACATTTACCTGGGAGGCTTCTATTCAACTATAATTTTTGACTTTATTAGTAAATGGGAGTTCTTATCAATACCCTATTTACTATTCAATTCTAATTTTTCAGTCGGAATAAATAATACAGAGCCAAAGATGTCTTTTTAATATTTGGAATACTGCTGGGGACCCATGAAGTCACTGATCAACATTTGCCTCCAGGGTGGTTGCTGTTGCCCCATTTTTCATCTAAATTTACCTAAACAAATAAAAAGAAGTCAAGGAGGGTAGAAAAAAATATTACCTTATCCTCTTGTCCTCCACTTTTTTCAAATAGTCATCTCTCTTTAGGACTCCAAGGATCATTTCTTTCTCATGATCTAACAAAAAGGATAGATTGATGAACTCGGAGTTCTTAGACATGGTATTTCAGCAAGAGCTCTGAGTATCAGTGGTTCAATCTTCCAGGTGAACTGATATTCACACTTCTTAAGGTCACTCTGAACCACCCAGTCACTCAGTTGTTTGAGAGACAGTGGTTTTTTATAATGCCTTTGAAGAACTGTCAATGTGAGTTACATACTCGTTCAGGCTCCGCAGAAAACAAGCTCCACTGGGGTTACATTCCGAGAAATTCATTATGTTTTAACTGAAAGTGATCGCCAAAGCTTGTGTTATGGTGTACAGTCAAGTGACAGCTGAGTTTCACTAACGATGCTCAACAATCTTTCAGAAAGCTACAGAGCTGGATCGACCCATTGGAACAGCATTCGGAAAACACTGAAAAGGTGGGAGGAACAAAAGAGAGAAAGATTAATTAAGTCATTTTCCCATATGACATGTAAGAATGTGTCATTTTGAAATGGTGATATGCCTAACTCAAAAAAACAAGTTTTAATAATAAACATGGATTTATTCAATACTTACTGTTCACTGTCATGAAATGTTATTTATATTTAGTTGATGATAGGTTTTCTGTGCAAATTCAATATCTTCTAATATAATTAGCTTCCTCTACTAGGCAGATCCTATTATCACCCGTGTAACTGACTATGGGTGAATTGGGTCACCACATTGGAATACCAAGTACCCAGTCTGGACTTTACCCCCAACAGGACAGGTCCTTTGAGTGTCTCTCTTCTCCCTCCTTCCTTCATCACAACTAGGACCACTGAATAAAACACTTCTGGATAAACAAATATGAACCAATGCTACATATATAAAACTTAATATATCTTACAAACATACTACTGAATGAAAAACTAAGTTACAGAATAATTCATACATAAGGACAGCATATATATTTGAAATAAATTACAATATTATATCTAAGTTAAGAATATAAACATGTGTAGTATAAACATAAGGAAACTCATATGAAATTCAAGGATATGCTCCCAGAACAAAGAACTCCAAATGTTTTATTATCAAGGTAGGGGTTTATCTCTCAGGATATACATAGTTGTTTGTGAATTATTCTAGGTAGGAATTATAGCACAAAATAGATATGTAAAAACTAGCCCTTTGTCAACATAAGCAGCTCATCAGGCTCCATCCCTTCTTTCAACTCTTGAGAACACTCTTTTATTGGCATGTACCTGGATTCTCTCTAAATGTCCACATAAGAATGGTGACGCAAGGACAAAGTAGAGCCAGATGGCAAAATAGCAATACCCTGAGCTCACCTCCTCCCCACAGATACAGTAAACCTATATTCGAATAGGAGAAAATGCCTTTGAAAGAGAATGGAGGTTTGAAAGATCAGTGTTACCACAAGGAAAAGTGCTAGAAACCTGTGGAATGGGTAGAGGAGATTTAGGTAAAGTCTTGCAAGAAACAACACCTGAGATTGGAACCCAAGGTTGGGAGGAGCATCATAGATACTGATCCTCTTTGTGGTGACTAAAAGGGTTACCATCACATCAGTGTTTCTGTCCCAGAGAACTGCACTGGAGAGGGGAGAGCTCATGATCAGGAGTAGAAAACAGAATACTTTCCTTTGGAAAACAAAAGGATTCTGAGGAGCAGAAATCCTGGGACTGAGAAAAAAAAGGGGGCGTTTGAGGAAGAATGCACAGAAATCATTGGAGATTTTATATGCACTGCACCTAAAACTTTAGCAAAAGGAAGAGGAAGGAGAATCTCACAGTCAGCGGAGGTACCAGCGGGTACATTATCTGGGCTTTCTTTTGTCTGTGTGGTACCAGAATAGGCAGACGCCACATTGGTTGATCCGAGCGGGGAGCTAGAATCGGAGGGCTAGACACTTGCTCCTCTGTCATAAGTGGCTCTTGTGCTTGCCGCTACTGGGACCACACTCAACTTCAGTCCCCGTCAGCACCCTTCAGCCCTTGCAGCTAGAGCTATCGCCTCCAGGCAAAGTTTGATTTGTGGAGCT
>RJWH01007498.1:0-39769 GCA_004363575.1 Solenodon paradoxus | reverse complement strand
GTGATGATGGTGGTGGTGGTGATGGTGATGATGGTGGTGGTGATGGGGGTGATGGTGATGGGGGTGATGATGGTGGTGATGGTGATGGTGGTGATGATGGTGATGGGGGTGATGGGGGTGATGAAAGTGGTGATGGTGGTGGTGACGGTCATTCTTTCTCACCACAATCATTGCAACAGCAGGCTAGTAGCTTAGCCACATTGACTTCCCACAGGACCTTGCAGTGTAGGTGTAGCTCTTAGGAGCGCATTTGTTATAAATAAGAGAAAGCCCCCACGTATGGAGGAGTGACAGCCACCACTGGACAATGCCCGTGAGAACCAGCTTGATTCAGGCTCAGAGCTCATAGCACCAGGCTCTTCTCTGCTGACTTAGGGTGAGAGGCCACTGTGGGGTAGGACCTCAGGGACCCACAGGGTCATGACCCTGGGCTAATGGAACTGACTTCCTGTCCTCCACCCTGAGTTGGGAGGGAGCTGGAAGCTGTTCAACCCCACTGTTCTGAAAGCTTGAATCAGCAGAACGTTCTGCCTGAAGAAATTATGCGGACCCCACTCTGTGAAACAGAAGGGGGCTGTTGGAGGGAGGGGCTTCCATCTCGCACACGTGGGCCTTGTTTGGAGGCTTTACCATCAGGATGCACCACTCTACAACCACAAACACGCCCTTTTCCCTCAAGAACCACAGCCCTGCTGTGAAAAGCGGGGTGGGGAACCCGCCCCTCCAGGCGTCGGTGAGGATTCGTTCTGGGCAGCGGAGAGCAGTCACAGGATCCCTGCTGCCACAGTTCTGCGTTTATCATGAATGTCCCAGTGTATGGATAACTTTCAACGCACAAACGTTGCTTTGCGCTCTGACCATGTGGTCACTGTGTGTCACTAAGACGTGCAGTGTTGATGATGCCTGTCATTCCAAGCAAGGGAGGCAGGAGCACCCGGAGGGAGGGAAGCGTCCCACAGGCACTCCTGCCACCAGGCACGTCCAGCCAGGCAGGCGTCACTGATCTACCCGATAGACTGCGCACCGTCCCCAGGTGGCTGGTCGCACTGCAGACAGTGTGGCCTCAGCTGGATCTTTATCAGGATTCTTCACTTAGCAGTGAGGGCCCCGAGGCCGGGGGAGCAGGACTCACCAGATGCCCTCGAGGGTTCGGGGCCAGCGCTGCTGCCAGAGTGTGTCTCTTCACTAGTGCAATCAGGGCTGTTCTGCTGGGACCTGGGCTGCGGGTCCAGGGGCTTCCTCATCCCTCTCCGGGGCCTCTGGGTGGGGCTTCTGGCCTGCACGTGGGGGTCTAGCATCCTTCCCCGCAGTGGAGGCACCCCCTAGGCCCGAACCCCAGCAGCCAGGCCTCTGCAGCTGGCAGGGACCCTGGGGACTGAGCTCAGAGACTAGACTGTCCTGGACCACCCCGGCCCATCAGCCCAGCTTACATGTAAAGCCCCCGTGGAGCAGGAGTGAAAGGAAGAGAGCGGGGCAGCCTCAGATGGGATGGGGACAGCCCCTCCTGGGGCATCCTGAATTGATGGAGGAGCCACTGTCCAGCCTGATGACAGCAGGGTAACGGGGATGTTTGGGCATGAGATTTAGGAGGTCCTGCTGCCTCGTACTTGAGTCGAGGCATTTAGCCGCCCCTTGCCTCAGTTTCCCCATCTGCACGTGGATGGCGACAGTGTCTGTGCTGTGAGGAGTTGACAACACGTGGGTGTGTGTCGGGGTCCAGTCCATGGCCGTGTGGAGTGCAGTGTGTGGGCACATCAGGATCACCCGGGGGCTTTGCTCAGTTACAGAAGCCCAGGCCACCCTGGAGAGGCGGTTTAAGGGG
Source organism: Solenodon paradoxus (assembly GCA_004363575.1). Taxonomy (NCBI): domain Eukaryota; kingdom Metazoa; phylum Chordata; class Mammalia; order Eulipotyphla; family Solenodontidae; genus Solenodon; species Solenodon paradoxus. Next base: position 37,947 of record RJWH01007498.1, on the reverse strand, counting down.
CCTGGGCAGGAACCCGGGCGTCAGAAACCTCAAAAAGGCCCCCGTGACTCGGATGTGCAGTCAGGGCGACTGTCCCTGGGCGACGCCGGCTTCTGTGGCACCGAGCTGCCCGTCAGCGCGGACCCTGGTCATCAGCCGCTGAGCTGCTGGTTTCCAGCCTGACGTGGCCACCGTGGGTCCCTGCCATCTGAGCACCAGCTCGGGTGGGCACCGTCTCTTCAGTCGTCCCCCCACCCCAGCCATCCAAGAGCAGCAGGCTTTCCTGTGTCCGGCCTAGTGGCTCGTAACCGCTTTTCCCTCTGTAAATCAAGTCCTGCTCCAACCCCTCTTCAGTCCTTCCCACCAGCGCCCGTCCGCCCGTCTGCTCCTCGTCTCCGGCCCAGCAGGTTTGTTTAAGGTCGACTGACAGGCTTCTCCTGCCGCCTCGGGTGTTTACCCTGCAGCCGTCAGCGGAAACGCCAGGTGCGGGAGGGAGTTTATTCTGGCCGCAAGGGAGGAGGGGGCCATGGGGGCTGCGGGCACCCTTCCACATGGTGTCTCCCGCAGCCTGTCCCCAGCCCTGTCACTGTCCCCATCTCACAGGCGAGGCCTGGGAGTCTCAGAGCTCCCAGCAGGCCCAGGACCGCTGAGATCCACCTGCAGGCTGCCAGGCAGGGCCCTCGGGGATGGACGAGGGTCAGGCCGTGTGACCTAAGGGATGCACGGTCCAGAGTGGGTCAGCTCCCGAGCCGCCTGCCATCTGCACTATCTTGGGCTCTCGGAGGTCCATCTGCGAAACCTGGAGTCGGTGCAGGCGGACGGGCGGGCGGCGACTGGTCCCTCCTGAGCCTGGTAAGCAAAGTTCCCAAAAGGCATTTCAGATGCTCGTGTGGGGCAGCAGGCTGGCTAGGAGGTGTCCTCTTGCCTGCCGTCCAGGAGCCCCGGGGCTCATGAATTACAGGGACGGGTGCTCGCCCCTTGCTGAGGGGCCCACTTTCAGGGGAGCCCGCACACGAGGTCGGTTTCCTCCTCTGCAAATGGGACTGCGGTGCAGCGGCACGAACCTGGCTCGCGAGCAGATGCCAGCTGCAGCCGGTCAGCATGCCTGGTGTGTCCGCCCCAGCCCTGTGCCCAGCGCTCTCCACCCTCAGCAAGCACCTCCACATGTCCGGCCCTGCAGCGCTGCAGCCCCAGTGCATTTGCGCCCTGACCTTCTCCCTCGTGTCTGGCTGCCCTTCCACCTGGCGTCCTGGGGCCTTCAAGCTGATGTCACCCAGACCCCGACTGTCTGCCACCCTGGAGGTCAGGGCCCTGGGGCTGCTCATCCCTGGGGCCCCGTCATCCCCCACAGACCCTGCGCCTTGGTGCGTCTTGGTGACTTTGGAATGTTCCTGTGACCGGGCGCTCCTACACCGTTAGGCCATGCTGTCAGCTTCCTGGGAATGAGGGCCCTGCCTCCCCTAAAGGGTCCCTGTGAAAGGAGGTCAGCAGCCCTGGGGGTGGGGGCGTCAGCAGTATGAGGGTGCAGACCACCGTGTGATGGGCTGGGCTTCCGCACTCCCAGCTGATGGGAGCTGGGGCTCCAGCGTGTCATGCTGACCCCTGGTGGCCGCTGCCCGCAGGTGCTGAAGCTCTCCTGGCCGCTGTTCATGTCGGGAGGGGTGCCTGCCACTGGGGCTGCAGGGCAGGGGACAGCAGCAGTGTCACAGGCCCTGTGGTGAAGACACCCCCCCCACAGAAGTGGAGGACAGGCGTCTTCGGGCTCAGGGAGGTCCTGCCCGTGGATGGGAGGGCTCAGGGACTCTCAGTCCCACCAGCTCTTCTTGGCCTGGACCCAGGAGAGGCGGCACTGTTGGGGGACCCATGATTGATCCCCGGACAGGCAGCGTGCTGGTGCCCTGTGTGGGGCCCAATGTGACCGTCTCTCCTCCAGGTGGTCTCCAGTCTTGCCCCGGTCGAGACTCCTACCTCCATCCCCAGACATTGTGTCCTGCCTCCTGTAACCTGCCCGGGGGATGCCCCAGTCTTTTCAAGTTGGTCCCTGGACAGAGCTCTCAGCTGTGTCCACTCAGCCATGGCCACTTGTCCCTGTGTGGCAGTGCACTGGGACAGGCCCTGGTGTGGGGTGGGCCGAGTGGACACAGTCCCTTGGGTTGATGTCTGCAGCCTTGAATGCAGGGGCTCTGAGACCTCGTGTCCATGGTAGAAGTGCCAAGGTGGCCACAGGCGAGTCCCTGAGCCAGCAGCCAGGCCTGCTCTAGAGACCGTGTCCTGTCACCCTGACAGGCCCTGGCACTGCAAGAGCCGACTCTGGGGCAGACGGGAGCTGGTCCGACCCTGTCACCCCCAACGCCTGCTCATCATCTCGCTGGTCCTTGGGAGATGGCGCTGGCCCTGCCCTGGAGGCCCCGGAGGTGACAGCAGCCTCCCTCGGCCTCCCTTCAGCGTGCGGGGGCGGGAACCCTCGTGCTGGTAACACGCCGGGCCTCGGAGCTCAGGGACAAGGAGCCTGCCCAGGGCTGTGCTGACGCCGTCTCCTGGCACCCAGGTGACTGGGGCGCCCACAGGACGACTGCGTGTTCCCGGGCCCGGGCAAGGTGAAAATGGCAGCCTCTGTTCAACGATCTCAGCCTCACCTGGTGGGGACAGTAGGGCGGGACAGAGCGCGGACCTGAGTCCACCTGGTCTCCACCCGTTCAGCCAGCCTTGCCCGCTGGCACCACCAGGGGGCGCCCGAGCAGCGCGCCAGCCCGGCCGTGAGCTGCCCACGCCGCCCGGGTCAGCCCTCCCGGGAGGCTTCCAGGGTGTGTCCTCACGGGGGAGCCCGGTATGGGGCTCTCATGGCTCTCTGCTGCAGTGTCTGGGTGTAGGCCCCCCGTTGGTGCCCTAAGGGCTCTGGGAACGGAGCGGGAGGCACCCAGGATGCGAGACGCGGACAGGCCCAGGACCAGCAGGAGGGCAGAGGACTCGCATACACTGAGCACTGTGCCCGACTCACCACCCGACGTCCGTGAGGCCTGCAGGCCTCCCCTGGACAAGATCCTGGACAGAGACCTGCAGGCCGGAGCCTCCTGACTGTGAATGGGGAGCCGTCTGGTGGCCTGCTGCCCCCGTCTGCTGCCCCCGGCAGCTGCCCCCGGCAGCCCGGAGAGCACTCAGCAGGATTCCCAGCAGCAAACCAGGCCATGGCGGGAACTCTCTGGCTTCCCACACACAGACACCCCGGGTCAGACGGCCCTGCACCCCCACACTCCTGATCTAGCCTCAGAAGCTCCCGCTTGAGAATCGCCCAGCGCCCCTGACATGGGGAGGGAGGACCCCACCTGGCTCCCGGTTGGACTCACTGCCCTTGGAGCTGCCCTGCTCTCCCCCGGCTCCCGCCTGGCTGTGTGGCGAGGGAAGAGACAGGGGACCAGGTGTGACCCTCCAGGGTCAAGTCCACATGGGCAGCCCTGCCGGCTGGGGAAGCCGCCCTGTGTGGTGAGGCCCCGGCAGTCCCTGGGGAGCTGCTCACCAGAAGGGACAGGGCACCTGAAGCCTGCACGGTGACGCAGGTGGGGCCTGAGGGGACACTGCGTCTTGTCCCTTTGAGCTGTGACATGAGGCGATGGGTTTCCCAGCACACGTGATTAACAGCCTGGGGACTGGGGTGCTGCGCTGTGTGGGGTGGTCCAGGTGAAAAGTGGGGGGCCCCCCTCTGGGCACTGTGGGGGCCTCTCCATGCTGGGTCTGCGGCCGCCCCAGGTGGCGTGTGCAGTGGGAGGCTGGGGGCGCCCCTGGCTGCCCCGGGGGAGACACACACGCGGGGGTGGGGCCCTGCCAGGTGCAGAGGGTCCCAGAGCCTGTCACTGCTGCCGTGCTGAAATGGGGCTGGGCACCGTGGCCAGCAGGGTGGCAGCCCCAGGTTACTCTTTTCGCCCCGAACTGCACCTCACACCCAGCTTTGCTTGTGCCGGACTGGGGCTTGAGGGAGATTCTGGAAGGACAGCCTTGTCGGGTGTTTGCTGAGCGCTGGCTGGGTGCCCTGTGGGACACCAGCACCCTTGGACTCAGTCCGCTCAGCACCTGTGAGGCGGGACTGCCCTGTCCCTTCATGGACGAGGAATCAGGGGCAAGGAGCAGAGCGAGCATGTGGCCCGGCGGTGGGGGCTCAGAAGCCGCTGCCCCAGCCAGGCCTCCTTTGTGGCTCAGGACGCCGGGCTGCAGGCCGCTTCTGGAAATGCGCTTAGCGTTGACCTCACCCCGGTCTTCTGGAGCGAATCCACTAATCCCGGCCCTAGGCCCTGCCTGTCCAGCCTGCTGGCTCCTCCCAGCTGGGGGCCTTGCTTCCCCAGACCTGACACAGGGCTGCGCCTGGGTGGGCGGGAGGAACCCTTTCTGTGGAAGGTTCCTTGTCCCAGGGAGGACTCCGACGACGGAAGTCTGGGCTGGGTACTGACGCCACCCATCACTTCCTGGCCATTTTCTCCTTGACCACCCTGCCCACAGAGCTCTCAGGTCTCCTCTGGACTCCGGCTGGGCTGTGGAACATGCCTCTCCAGACCGGGGTTCGAATCCTGGCTGCCTCAACTCAGCTTCCATTTCTAATCTGCAAAGTGGGGGTGGGTGAGACCCCAGCACCGCACGTGGTGGGCATTCAGCCAACTCCTGAGGGCTGGAACCCCTGAATTCTCCTTTGCTCCATACCCCAGGGGATGCTGGCAAGGTGCAGATGAAGGAGAAGGCCGTACCCATGCCCTGCAGCAAAGGTGGCCGGGATGTGGAATGGGGAGAGAGGGGGAAGTGTGAGGGGGCCTGGGGCCGAGGGGGGCAAGGCTACTGCTCAGCTCTGTCAAGTGGAATGTCCCAGAAATCATTAACAGACCAGAAAGCATAAGTGGGAATGGGCTGCCGTGGTGGGCGTGGAGCTCCCGAGGACCCGGAGCCTGAGGCTGCCTCCCCGACACAGCCTCCCGCCGAGCCCTGCTGGCATGCTGGGGAGCGGGGCTCCAGGTGCGGTGGAACATGGCCCTGGACCAGTTCTCCTCCCAGGGAGGCGCATCCCCACCTGGGCCGTGACCTGTATGGTCACTGCTTAGGCGGAACTTCTGCAGCCTTCAGAGCACAGCGGGGTGACAGCAGACGTGAGGGACGGCGGCCCAGGCCAACGCTGGGCACGAGCTTCCAGGCAGGACACAAGTACAAATGCCCTGATGTGGGACGGAGCCTGACTGTGCGTCATCCCAGTGGAAGGCGCCTGGAGGCTTGAGCGGGGCCTAGTCAGGCGCTTTGGAACAGGTAATGGCCCCTGGCCCTCACCAGGGCGGTGGCCCCTGCAGGATTCTGCACAGGGGGGCAGGCTCACATCAGAGCATCCCTGGGGCTCCTGGGGCTGCTGAGGGGGGCGGTCAGGGGTGGGCGGCCCTCACAAGTGGAGGCAGGGCCCGAGCTTGTTTCCAGCCTGCTAGAAATTGAGCACGGACATGGGAGTTGGGGTGATCAGTGACCTTGTCTGGGGGCGCAGGGCTGGGTGGGTGAAGCCCCCAGGAGACCTGGACCTGTCTTCATGCTCATCTCTCTGGACCCCCTGTCCTCGGCTGTCCTCCCACTTCGGAGCTGGGCATGAGCCTTCCTGGAGAGGGCTGAGCCAGGGCCCCTCGTCAGGCCCCAGAGGGGACTCTCCAGGGGCTGGAGGGCTGCACAGCGCCGGGCACTGGGCGGTGTGGCCTGGCCCCGGAGGACGACTGAGGCTGAGCAGCAGGACGTTCACACCGGGTTCTCTCCCAGAGGCCCCAGCCCTCGGCGGGGCAGCCACACCGAGCAACGCGGCGCTCGCGGAGCCCGGGGAACCGGCGGGGTCTAACGCTTCTGACCCAGCCCGGGGCCTGCCATCCGGCCCGGCCTCTGCAACCGCGCGGTGGGGCGCTGCGGCACGTGGGCGACCGGGGACCCTGGTCTGGACCCCTTTCCAAGCCCCAGCGTGCCCCGCCCTCTTCATCCTCACTCGGGGTCAGCGCCGCCCTGGACACCAGCCCCGGCCCGGCCATCCTGGCCTCGGTCACCCCGTCAGGTACGAGGCCAGACGCACCAGCACCCCGACCGTGCTGCCGCGCCTTCTACCGCGGAGGGAGCGCGGGCGCGCGGGCGCGGGCACGGCGCGCTCCCATTGGGCCGCGTCGCCCACGTGACCCGGCGGCGGCGGGGCCGCGCCTGCGCGCGCCCGAGCCCTCCTCCTGGAGCCGGCGCGGCGCCCGGACCCAGGTCAGTCTCTCGGCGGCGCGGGCGGGGGCGCGCAGGCGCGGGGCCGGGGGCGCGCGGGGGCCGGGGGCGCGCGGGCGCCGCAGCTCGGGGCGCAGCCTCGGGGCCGCGCCGCGCAGGGCAGGCGCCTCCCCCGTGCGCCCCGCGCGCCCCGGGTACCCGCGCCCCGAGCCCCGCCGCCGCTCCGGGCGGCCGCGTGCAGGGTCTGAGCTCCCCGGCCGGGTCCCCGGCGATACCTGCCTTTCCCCGACGCGGGCGAGGGACACGCCTGGCTGGAAGGGGTGACCCGGTCCCGTTTTGGGGGCACTGGAGACCCCCTGTCCTGAGCTCCCCTCCCCAAGGTCCGGCCAGGCTCTGTCTCTGTCCCGGCTCCCTGGTGGCTTCCTTCTCGCAGTTTGGGGGACTTGGTCTCCAGTGCTCCTGCCGGCCACACCCCAGCCGCCTGGTAGGAGGGGAGGCCAGGGGATGTCACTGAACTCTGGCCCGCGCCCCTCGGGGTCCCGCTGTAGCCTCAGCTCGCCAAGCAGGACCCAGATGCAGAACCAGGTCAACAGCCTGGTCCCAGGTGTCCCAGGTGTCCCAGGGATTAAGCAAGTGGCATGTGACACGCCCCTGGGTTCTCCTGGGCAGCTGGTGGGGGTGGGGCAGTTGGCACACCTCACGCCAGGCAGGGCAGCTTTCCGCTGGCCTGGGTGTCCTGGGTGGAGTATGTGGACCCCAGTGGAGGTGACAGTGGGTGTGAGGGCAGGCCGAGGGTGGGGGTTCCTGGTGGGCGATCACAGTAAGCCCGGGCACTCTGAGGGGCTGACCACCCAAACCCTCCGTGTTTGCCAACGTCTCTGTGCCAGCTCAGGACCCCATTGTGAAGTCATGTCCCCCGGCCCCACATGGTCCATGCGGCGGGAGTGTCCCAGGTGAAGAAACGTGACCTCCAGGCTGCTCCCTCGCCCGCTCACTGCTCTCTGCACTTGCCCCCGCTCTGTGACCCGATGGCTGACTGCTCGGTGAGGCTGGGCCCCAGCAGGTCCCCTGCCTCCGTGTCGCACAAGACCTGGCGGAGGCACTGGCTGGTAGCCGGCAGCGGGCTGCAGACACACAGGCGGTGTGGAAGGCGCAGGGTCCCGGGTGCAGGGCCGGGCAGGACATGCTGCCTGTGGAGCTGGGAAGAGGGGAGCACACAGGCAGGCGCTGGGGCGACCCTCCCCTCCCCATTCGGTTGGGCGGGCGTGGGCAGGTGACAGGACCTTAGGGACTAGGCAGAGGGAGGCTGTCACTGGCGGCAGACCTGGCACAGTATAGGTGGAGTGGACAGCACGCAGGCCTGTCATCGGCCTTGGGGCCAGAGCTGAGACCGACGGTGATTTCCCCCAAGACCTCGCCTTTGTTACCGAGGTCCCCCAGGCTGCGGCTGCGTGGTTTCCGCTGACTGGCCCTGTGCTGTGCCCAGTCCGAGATGCCCTCTCCGCCAGCTGCCTGGCCGAGCCAGCTGCCGCCGGAAGCCTCCCCAGGCCACCCCAGGGCTCTTTCTGATGTGGCAGTGGCTTTTCCCAGCACCCGCAGGAAGTAGGATGAGCTGGACGAGTCTGGAAGGCCTGCGTCCGATTTCCTGCCCGGGATGTACGGCCTGGCCCTCAGTCTCCGCACCTGTACAATGGGTGCGGGCCCGTCGCTGCGAACGCTGCCCGATGTCCTGAGCTTGCGTAAACACCCTTCCCTCCGCTCTGTCCGGCCACTGTCCTTTCAGCAGGGACCCGGGAGGTGGTCCCAGGGTCACAAGGTGGTTCGGAATCTGATTCCAAGCTGCCAGGCAGGCTGCCTCAGGGAGGCAGCACACTTGAGCAATTCCCGTGTGCCAGGCCGGGGGAAGCCACTCAGCTGGCGTCTCATCAGGAGCCCCACACTGGCGCAATGATGGTCCCTTCTGGTGACAGCGTGGAGAGGAACGGAGTTGGCGTGGGGCGGCTCTGCATCGCTGCACCATCCCCGACACGTCCCGCCTCGGCAGACTCTCCTCTCACTGGGGACAGTGAGCTGACACACGTGTGCACGGGCTGCGTGCCAGGTGGGCTCCAGGCACCGAGGACTGGGAGGGGTGGCCCTGCCCTCGCGGGCTCTGCCTCTGTGCCGGGGCGGGGCGGCCAGCGGAGGGCAGATCCAGGGCCTCTGCACCGCTGCCCTCTGGGCCGGGAAGGCAGCGGGAAGGACCCAAGGACTGGAGGGGAAGAGCACAGGCCTGTTCCTGTGGACACTCCCTCCCCATCCCCAGGGGCCACGGTCTGAAGCCTCTGCCATAGCCCTGGGGACAGGGGCAGCAGCCCCTTCATCACCTGGGAGCCAAGGCCCGGAGGGAGCTGTCGGTACAGCTGTGTGCCTGAGGTCACGCGCCCTCTGGGAGGTGGTGGCCCTGTCTGTCCAGCCCGGTGCCCCTGACCCTTGGGGCGGGCTGGGAAGTGTTCCTGAGGCTAAACCAGAAGGTGGCCCAGGTTGGGGACAGGTGGCAGTGCCTCCACCAGGCCTAGTCCTGCCTCAGTGGCTGCCCCGCCATCCCTCCCAGGCCTAGGCCTCCATGGGCAGCCCAGGGGTGGGAGGGTGGTGCCGAGTGTGCCCCGCAGGCCTGCGTCCGGCAGCTGTGTCGGGTCCGTCTGATGTGAGCTCAGGACCTCTGCGCCTGTGGGCTGTGCGGGTGGGTGCCAGAGGCCTCATCTCTGAAAGGTGATGTCCACGAGGGTGACTGGGTGGCTCTCTGCTGTCCTTGGCCACTGCGGCTCCTCCTGATGTCCCGGTGCTGTTCAGCGGTCCTGTCTTCCGTGTGGCCTGACCTTGTGGGTGGGAGAGCCGTGGCGTGGCGTGGCGTGGCGTGGCGTGGCGTGGCGTGCAGGCCGGGCAGGAAGGCAGGGCTGCTGGGGCGGGGCCAGCAAGGGCCGTCCTGCGCTCAGGGCGTGTTGCGGTTGCGAGGCCACCGGCTCTCCTGCTGCGCGTCCCTGCGTGGCCTGCGCGTCCTGGGCGCTGATCTGCACCAGCAAACCGGAGACTGGCCCAGATCAGTGCTGTCCGGGGCCACGGCCAGTGCTGGGTTCCCCGGAGGAGCACGTGGTCCCCCTGGACTCGGCCGCCCCTGCAAGGAACGTGTTACTGATGTGGGTGCTGGAAGGGCTGTGCCCCGCTGCTGCGTGTGTGGTTTTATTCCCTGACCCGGATTCGGGGGCAGGGGGTGGCAGGAGCCGTGGGGCGTCTAGAGCAGGGCGGTGGGGTGCAGCAGAGCTGGTCGGGGACTGACTCCCCAGGCGTGGTCCTGGAAGTGGAGGCGACGAGGAGGAGGCTCAGCGCTGGGTCTGGGGTCTCGGTGTGTGACTGGGCTGACGTGCTGGACGTGGGGCGGACACCACTGGAGCCTCAGCCCCTGGCGTCCGGGCCAGGGCCTCCGAGCCCGTGGTCCATCATAGGCCACTGGCTTGGGGCCTCGGCCCACCTTCCCGGGGGTCTCTGTCCCCCTCTGGGGAGGGGCTGGGGCTACGGTCTCTGACTCTCCCATCCCTGAGCCACTCTCGGGAGCGTAGGAGCCTGTTCCCACGCTCGGTTGCCACAGAGCCCTGAAGCTAGGGCTGGCCCAACTGCAGGCGTGGGCAGGTCACCCTGCCCCGTCCCCTCCCATGGGACGGTGCTCTCCTGACCCGGGGGCCCTCTGACTCAGGCTTCCTGGAAGAGGCGGGAGGGTAGGGGGGTTCCCTGCTCCTCACCCAGAGCCCGTCCATCACTGCCCTGCACCCACGTGGTGGGCTCCGCCTGCTGGTGGCTCTGCCCCACCCCAGAGGCAGCCCTTGCTGCTAGCGCCCCACCTGTTAGCCCCTGCAGGGCCCAGACACTGTCCCCCGCCCGCCTGGAAGGGCCCTGCCAAAGCAAACACCCTCCTCTCCGCAGGGCAGCCACTCGGGCCCTCCCTCCTCGGCTCTCGTCTCTCTGGCCGGGTGCCCAGAGTGGCCCATCGGCTGGAAATTGCCACGCGAAGCGCAGGGGTGCCCAGGGGTGCCCGGGGTTCCCGGCCTCCCCGCCCACAGTGACCCTGCTGTCTCTCCGTGGGCCCTAGGGATCCCAGAGTCCTGCCCCCGCTCTGCCAGGCCTCTGGGTGACCCTGGACCTGCCCCTGCCCTCCTAGGCCCCAGTGTTCTTGTCTGGGGTGTGTGGACAGCTTGGCATAGACCTGGTGGGGTCAGAACAGGTCCACAGGGGTTGAGCCCACCACCTGAGCCTCCTCCAGCCCTGGGGCCCAGGGACCCATCACAGCAGCACACCTCTGAGCTTTCTGAGGCTGCGACCCGGGGAAGCGCCACCCGTGGGTGCCTCAGTTTCCCGGCCTGTGCTCTTACTGCACTCTTGGCCTGGCCCTGTGCAGCGGGAGAGGGCCAGGGGCCTCGGGTGACAGCCCTGCCTGGCCCGGGTGCGCTGTGTCCTTACAGTGTCCAGCACGGTGCGTCCTTCTTCACACACGGCACGGCCAGGAATCCCCAACGGCGTGGGCTCGGCTTCTGAGCCTGCGCTGGCGTCACAGGGACAGACTGCCCATGTCCCTTGCAGTTCCCTCCACGGGGCCCACGGACCTTCTCCCGACCGGCCTGTGGGCCCGCGTCTCTGGGTCGGACGGACCCCTGTTCACACATTGGTCCCCTCGTGATGGACTCATGTGCGGGGCTGTGGACGGCAGCTGAGGTCGTGTGAAGGTGTCCAGTCCTGTGGGCAGAACCCGGGACTGCAGGGAGCGGGGGTGGCCATATGCCCCACCTTGTGCCCACCCCGTCTTGGCTGCTGTGTAGTGGGGTGGGGAAGCCCCTGGAGTTGCCGCCCAGGTCTGCGCTGGCACCTGAGGGGAGAGGAGAAGACAGAGACGTGTCTCTGACCCCAGGAGGGACTGATGGGCGAACAAAACCCGCAGGAGGCTGCGGTTGGCTTCTGTATGTTGGGGCCGGGGGGCCTGGTCTGGGCTGCAAGGAGGAGGCTCCCAGCAGCTGAGGGAGGGTCCTGGAAGGTGTCAGGCTCTGGGGCCTGACTGAGCACCGTGGACAGGCCTGCTGGCCGTCTGGTGGGCTCTGGTGCCCCTCGGGGCCCCTCTACCCTCCGGCTTGTGCCCGTGCTGTCTCTGTCTGTGTCCCAGGGAGAGGTTGAGCACTTAAGTGATCAGTGGGGGTCCTCGCAGGGACAGAGGCCCGGTGGCTGTGTGGTCCTTGCAGAGTGGCCTGGAGCAGGACAGGCTGTCCCTCGTTTATAGGTGAGGCGGGAGAGGAGAGGCCTCCGGGTGTGTGGGAGCGGACCCATCCCCACAACCCGCTCAGCACCCGGAGGCCTGCCCCTCTCTGGCCTGGGTTCCCGTCTCTGAAATGGGCTGCAAGGACTGGGGCATCGCGTGTGCGGGGGCATTTGATGAGCTGATGGGAGGGTTCCCACTGGCCTCTGGGGCCACGTGCCCGTCTGTGCCTCCATTTCCCCTGTGCACACAGGGGTGCGGGCCCTTTGGTGGGGATGCCCAGTGCACGGGCAGGGTCTCAGGCACCCCGAGTGCACAGTTGCTGCCTTGCTGGCGGGCGAAGCTTCCTTCCTTTGCCTGCTCCCACCCCTCCGCGGCCCCCACCCCTCCGCGGCCCGGGGCTGGGCCGTTCCCACGGCCGGGCAGCCGCAGGAAGCCATCTGGAGGCCTGCTTCCCCCTCTCCCGACCTCCCTGGCAGGCATTCACCGGAAGGGCTGTCCCGAGGGGCACCCGGCCTGTGAGGACAGCCAGCTGCTCGGGGGTCCCTGGGTGGAGTGCGAGGGGAGGGGGCAGGCATTTCAGAGACTGGAGCATGGAGAAGGGCCCGGGGGCCCACATGGCCTGTGAATGGAATCACTCATCCACATGTCCATCTGTCTGTCCACTCTGTCAGCTACCCTGTCCCACGTGAGCCCCAGACCCCAGCAGGGTCCTGGCCCGGGATGCCAGGGTCCCCAGACTCGGAGGAGGCCCACACAGATGGCGTCGGGAGGCCCCACACCCTCTTCCTCTTCACCTCCGACCCCCCCCCCCCGGAGTCCCCGTCCCCAGCTCAGCCTGCAAGTCTGGACGTGCCCCTCGGGATCACGGTCTGGGCCCCGGGGACTGTGGTGCCCACTGGCTGGTCTGATGTGGCTGGCCGGGCCTGCGGACAGTTCCCACGGCCCCTGCCAACTGGGCCTGCCTGGCCTTGGAGGGACACTGACCCCAGCGAGCCCTTGCGTCCTGTGCTCTTGGCTGCCGTCTGCTTTCAGAAGCAGCCTGTGGGCTTGGGGTCAGACAGCCCTGCCTGGCCAGCCCCGGGTGGCCAAGGAGCACCGCGCTGGTTTCTCCCTCCTGCCCCCTTCCCTGCCTCTGGGACGGTCCGAATGGACCAAGCCCTGCCTGGGAGGGTTCTCGGGGCCGGAGAGTGCCCACCCCCGACCATCTGTGCCCTCCCTGAGGGGATGCGAGTTTGAGAACCAGTAGCTGGAGGGGACCCAGGACCAGAACTCAGGACGTAGGACCCAGGACCACGCTGCTGGAGGCGTATCACTGGCATCCAGGCGTAGCCCTGGGCCCAGCAGACCTGGGTGAGGGTGGGTGTCCTGGGTGGCCTGGGCGTGTCCAGGAGAGCCCCAGGCACCTACGGTGTGTCCCGCACGCCAGGCCTGCCCTGCCCCACTGTCCTGCGTGTGGCACCGAGTTTGTGGAGGGCCAGCCCCTCCCCCAGTCCAGACAGGAGTGACCTGGGTCTGAGCAGCACAGGCTCGCCCTGCAAGGGGACCAAGTCCCCCAGTGGGTGGCAGGGGTGGCCCCTGGAGGACTGCAGGCTGGCATGTGCGACGGGGCCGGGGGTGCCGGGGCAGCAGAGGGGAGAAGCCTTGAGGGCCATTCAAGGAGAGTCCAGAGCCTGGGACTGGCCTTGGGACACTTGGTTGCCGAGACGTGTAGCGTGCCAGGGGTGGCCCATGACATGCTCTCCATGCCCGCTCAGGTCCAGGGGAAGCTGGGCGGAGAGTGGGCGAGTTTCTAGGGGTGGGGTCTGCTGGGGTGGCCTCTTTGGCCACCCAGGCCCTCTTCCTCTCTGCCACTGGGGCGCCGGCCTGCCGCCGGCCTGGGCACCACTGGGCTGCCGTGGCTCACCTTGCTGTCACGCCAGGACTGGACTCTTCTCCCCTGAGCAGGGGCAGGGTGGCGTCCAGCAGGTGCTGACCAAGTGTTTGTGGGCTGCAGCTGGGTCTCCCAGGAAGTGGGATTTGCACAGGCCAAGTGGAGCCAGGAGGGCGTCCTAGGGGGTGGTCCTGCGGCCTGGTGGCACCAATGTTACGGGGACAGAGTGCTCCTGGCGGGCCATAGCGGGACCCAGGGCCTGGGGCGGGAGGCTGCCCTCCCAGCGACGTGGGTGCCGGGCAGGGTTTCAGCAGCAGAGGACGGGTGCCACCGTGGGGAAGGGGGTGAGGGCACCCAGACTCCAGCTGGGGTCTGGCTCCGGGCAGCCCCCACAATGCCTGGTCAGCCCAGACTGCTGTCACCGCCCCCGGCACTTCTCACGCCCCCTCTGGCTCCGGCTGGCTGGGGTTAGGGTTTGGGCCTGCCGCCGGCAGTGGCTCTGAGACCTTGCCCACCCACGCGCGCCCTCCTGGGCCCTCCCTTCTCTGCCCCCTGTCCTTCTTGCCTCCTGCCCTGGCCGCAGGCTATGCCTGCCCAGGACCCTCTCTGTGGGCTCGGTTAAGGCCATGGGGATGGCGTGTCCTTCAGTGTCTCGTGGGTTGTTTCCCAGCAGGCCGCACCGGGCAGGCCCACCTAGGGGTGCCCTCCCCTGAGGGCTGGAGGAGAGCCGGGCTTGGACTGGCAGGCGGGACGAGACTGGCGGCACTAGGTCCACCTTCCACCTGCACCTGCTCCCTGTGTGGCAGCAGCTGAGAAAACCTGGCAAGTCTTTCCCGGCCTTGAAGGCCGTCACTCCTGCCGCTCACCTCCGGGTCCCCAGAGCCATGCCCGAGTGCCCTCCCTGCCACTCTCCAGCCTGCCCTGCCTGGGACCCGGAGGCCCCATCCCCAAATGGGGGCCCTCCACCCCTGCCCACCTGCCCACCTGCCCACCTGCTGAGGAGGGCCTGACCCGGTGCCCACTGTCGGCCCGGCTCCTGCGCGGCCCACTCCTACCTGGCCCCGCAGGCCCTGCAGCCCGGTTCAGCCCATCCGTGTCTCCTCACTGCCTCCCTGGGTGACACACCCCGGGAGACAGGAAGACCCCATGAGGGTCTCACAGCAGGTGTTTGTGGTGGTGTTGACACGCTCCCTTCTCCGTGTACGTCAGGGCTGCAGACATGGTGTCAGCCGCCCCGCGGCAGGTCCAGGGGGTGGGCCGCATGACCTGTCACATAGCCTGGAAGGAAGGCGGGAGTCTGCCACACGTGGTGACTTGGGGACCCTGGTCGCCGCCGTGCTCAGTGAGAGAAGCGGGGCGGTCCCCCGGGTGGCGGGTGCCCTTTCTGCAGGATGGCCTGAGCCGGCCAGTTTGGAGGCGGAGAGTGGTTTAGTGATTGTCAGGCCGGGGACGGACGCCTGCTAAGCGGTGCGGGGTTTCTTTCGGGGGCGAGGAAACACTCCGTGGTTAGATGGTGGCAGTGACCAGTCTCCCGGACACTGACTGTGCTCCAGACACCAAAGGTCACTCAGACACCCGCGCCTGGGCTGCGTGGACGCTCAGTCACACAGGCATCCCCGTGTGCCAGAAGCCACGCCTGTCCTGCCTGAGGGCGCCTTGCTGATGCAGCCGCGTCCCCCAGCCTTGCAGCCCTCATCACCCGACTGTGTGGTCTGCTTTGGGTGGGGGCTGGCGTGGCTCTTCTGCTGTTTGCTCTGTCTCGTCTCCCCAGAGCCTAGGAGGCCATGCAGTGGGGCGCGGGCCGAGTCCTGCCGGCCAGGGGCAGCGGTGCGGGCCCCTCTGAGTGGGGGCCGGGCAGCCCGCCTTGCTTGGTAGTCAGGTCCTTGGCTATACCTGGTGGACGGCCAGTGGGGTCCGAGGGCATCCCGTGGGCATGCTGCATCACCTCTAAGCTGTGGATCACCCCATCTGCCCCGTCACCCCGACTTTCCACCTTCTGCCCCCCACCCCGTTCCTCTGGCACTTCTGCCTGACGTGAGGTGTAGCTGGGGTGGGCCGCCCTCCAGAGCCTGGTCTTGTCCGTGAGCCAGTGTCTGTCCAACGGGAGGACCGCCTGTTGCTGGGGGGGATGAAGTTTCCGGGCCTGGGGGCCAATAGGGTGGGGACTAGCTCCTCGGAACCCCCTCCGCCCCTGGGGTCCCCACTCTTGGAGCTCCATGCCTGTTCCAGTTGGGAGCTGCCTGGGGTACCGGCGGCTGTCCCCTGTTCCTCGGATGCCCACTGTGATGCCCAGGCTCCCGCGGGAGCCCTCTGGGAGGGCCGGACTCTGTGGGCAGTGCCGCAGCCTGAGCAAGAGTGTGGGCAGACGCCAGACCCACACCCTGGGCCCTGGAGAACCTGCCTGCACCTGCCCTGGGGTCCCACGCCTGTTCTGCGCCTCGGGTTCAGGGGTCGTTGGCACCCGCAGGGCTCTGGACTGGCCGAGACCAGGGTAAGGGGCTGAAGCTGCAGAGCTGGTTTCTCTGAGGGTAGGGATAGCAGTATCCCTCTCTCAGTGACCAGTGAACCGCAGAGTGCTGCTGTCCTGTGACTTGCGCTCATGGGCAGTGAGCAGAGACCCTTCTGATGCCCCCAGAACACATATGGTTCTTTGTCCACCCAGGGCCTGCACAGCACGCAGATGTCCCGTCGATGCCAACCTGAAACTGACCCAGGAAAGGCACTGGGCAGGAGAGCGCCCGAGGGGCGAGGCTGACAGTGAGGCTCCCAGTGGGTCTGGGCACCTGGTGACCCTATCCGTGGTTCTGGGGTGGCCGCCGGGGGCCGCACCTGGCAGCCAGGCTGGCCCAGAAGTTGCTGTGACCTTCCGCACCCAGCTTGGCAGCACCCAGGGCCAAGAGGCCTACGTGCGTCCAGCGGAGTCCTCGCAGGGCGTGGGGCTGGCTATTTTGGATGTGGCCTCCCAAGGCCAGGTCAGCGCTCTTTCCCGTGGCTCCCGTGGCCCCTCTGACGTGCGCCTCCCGGCCTTGGCCGACAGCCCTGGCTGCCTCCGGGACGGGGCCCTCCCTGCCCGCCTGGCCCGCAACAGCCCTGAGTTCCGGGCACGGCAGCACCGGGGACGGGGTCTCCTGCAGCCCTGACAGCTCAGGGCTGGGCCTCAGCTTCCCTGCAGGGCTACTCGCCGGAGAAAATGGCAGAAAGAGCGGGTGTGGACTGGCTCCAGGTCCAGTGTGAATGCTGGGCCTGGGGGACCTGAGTGCTGCCTGGGCCCCGAGGTTCCTGCACAGCGGGAGGGTCAAGGGACTAGGGCAAGGCACTGCCCGCCGGGCCTGAGCTGCAATGTCCTCGTCCATAAAATGGGGCGACAGGTCCTTGCGGGAGCGCGGAGGGCGTGGGCGGCCTGTACCAGGGCGCTGTGTGTGGCCGGTACATGGAGGGGACCTGGCGCTCAGAGGCTGGGCACCGGGCTCCGGGGCGTGCCCACGGGAAGGTGAGCGAGGCTGTGGTTAGCCGTGGACCTGGGTTCCTGCTGGGCTGCGTGTTGGGAGATGCGGGCCGTGTGCGCCTCCTGTGCTGGCCTGGCTCCGGGTCCCTACCTCCCTAGTGATGACGGGGTGCGGGCGACCGGGCAGTTGGTGACCTGGCTGCCCCTCCCTGAGGGCGCTGGGTGGGCTTGGACCAGCTCCCACTGGCAGAGGCGGGCAGGCTGGCCCTTCCCCTCTGCTTTTCCTGCTGCCCTCAGACACCTGTCGCTACACTGACCGGGGTGCGAGGAGGGGCCGTAGCTGCTTCTCCAGGGAGAAGCTCTGGGGCTGCTGGCGCAGCTCCGCATGGCCCTCTGGCTGAGAGCCCCCTTGCACCCCCAGCTGGTCCTGGTGGTAGACCCGCCTCCTGGCCATCAAGAGGGACTCTGGCCCTTCTCTGGGCCCAGTTTGTGTCCTGGGGTCTACTTCGCTGGTTGAGGATGCGTTGGATGGCCTGGTGGGGGCGCCAGGGGCAGGAGCTCTGCCTGGGGAGCAGGGGCCTGAGCTCTCAGGGGCAGGAGCGGGCACGCGGGGGCCCTCCGCTTCCTGCCAGGGGCCCGAGCTGGGCCTGGGTGGAGCGTGTGCCGAGTGGGCCCGTGTGGTGGCCCCCTGGGGCGCCACGCCTGTTCCGGGCGCTGCCCTTGGGGGCTTTGGAGAAGCAATGGTTTGGTGCCAGCTGAGCGAGCCACGGGGAAAGGGCCAGGCCTGCGGGTGCCCCTGACCTGGCCAGGGCAGCTGCCCCAGCTCTGTCCTCCTGTCTGTCTGGGTCCTGGGCCCGCAGGTCCTGGCCTCACGATCGCACCCCAGGGGGACAGGCTGGGCTGCTGCCGCACCTCAGATAACCAGGCTCTGGGCTGGGGCTACAGGCCAGTGGCGCCCCAGCCCCGGGTCGGTGCGATACGTGCGAACCAGAGGCCGGGGGCCTGCTGTGACCACGGGCTACTCCGATGAGTCCAGGGTGTCCACGTCCCCAAAGTGCCCTGGGCCGCCAAGAGAGGCTGCTGAGGGCACCCACTCGTCAAACGGGCTCCTGGGGCTCCGAAGGGGACGCTCCTCTTGGGATGCAGCGTGAGGCGGGACAGCTGGTTCCTTCCAGTTCGACGTCCAACCTGGCAGAGGCCTCCTGGGCCAGATGGACAGTGGGCGTGGACCAGTGGGCGCCGGGCACCCTGGTGTCCGGTAGGCATGGCGCCGCCGTCCACGGTTCTGCTGCGTGTCACATGGGTCCTCGGTCACAGGGTTTGAGGAATGAGTGGTGTCGTTGGCCGTGTTGGAGCCGCGGACTCGGGCATCAGAGCTGTCCTGTTCCCTTGCCAGCCTCACAGACCACCCAGCGAGAGCGCTGTCTCTCGCGGGACCTGTGAAGGGACTGGCCGTGGCCCTGCCCTCCAGGGGCCCAGCCTGGGACTGGCCTAGGAGGACCCGACCTCTGGGACTGGCCCTGAGGTGCAGGAAGGGCGACTGGGGCTCAGGGGCCCATGCGGGTCAGGAAAGGTGGACAGGGAGGGGGCGGCCAGCTGGACGGCATGGCGGCCCTGAGCCCTTGTGCAGGTGGTCACCTGACGGACCAGGTAGGTGCATTGAAGTGCAGGAGAGGCGGATGGGCCGGTGGCTGAGGAGGGTGCTGGGGACCCTGACAGCTGAGACTGGGTGCGGGCCCTTGGGAAGGGTCTTGATCTGGGTAACGGTGGGCAGCTGGGATCCAGTGGGGACACGGGAATGGGGCATCCCTGGGCAGGGCAGAGTGCTGAAGGGCCTCATCTTGGCGGGGAAGGTGGGTGACCCTGGGCTTGGGAGGCTGGAATAGCCCCTTCCCCCGGGTTTCCGCTTCCTCTGTGTTGGGGGACCCAGGTCTCGCTGGGGCTGGCTCACGCCGTGTTAGCGGACTTCTCCCTGGCTTCACGGAGGAAATGGGGACCAGAGGGTGAACTAAGCCTGGAACTGCTGCCTGAGGCACTGGGCGTGGGACTGAGGGGCCGGGGCCCAGGGAGCTGAAGGCGGGTTGCAGAAGGCTGGGCTGGGTCTGTGTGGGCCGGTGGGGACTGGTAGGGGTGTCTGGATCCCCTTCTAGCCCGTGGCAGGCACGGAAGATAGGTCAGAGCCCTCGGAAGCCCCAGGTAGGGCCCCTTCTCCCTGCAAGCTGCAGGGCCTCAGCTTTGATCCCCGAACCCCCTCCCCAGGGCTCCGCCCCCTCCTGCCTCCTCAGCCCTGGCTGCCTGCCGTCACAGGGCCCTGGGGACACTCCTGTTCCCTGCTGACCCCAGAGCCCAGCCCAGCAGAGGAGGGGGGCTTTCCTGTGCTCTCCCCCCTCCCCCCTGTCCCCACCAGGGACAAGGGTGCCTGCCTGACCTCTGACCTGCGTCCCAGCCCCCTCCCTGCTGCAAGCCGCTGGCCCTGGGAGGCGGGAGTGCAGCCAGAGCCTGGAACCTTTGGGGCTGCCCTGCCTGCTGTCCCCGCCTCCCCTCAGCACGATTTACAGGCGATTTACAGCGGCATTTACCGGCGGGCGGCCCTGGGCGCCTTTGACGTGCAGAGGGCGGGCACGAGTTGGGGGGATAAAGCCAGTGGGGGTGCGGCCGTCCTTCCGGGACTCGTCTTTGGCGTGTGGGTGAGTGTCTGGGATTCCCGGTGGGTCCATGGGCCCTGAGATGGGGACAGGGAGGGGCCCAGATTTAGCCGCTGGGGGGCTGACCCCCAGAGAGGGTGCAGGGGCCGGGGTCCCCAGCTTCTGGCTTGTGCTCAGTAGCTCCCGTCAGATGGGGAGAAGGGGTGGCCCTGGTGGAGGAAACTTCCTTCTGGAGCCCATGCCGGACACCACCGGGCTCTGGTCCCAGGAAACTTCCAGGTGTGGTCTCCCGGGCCTCAGCCCTTATGGGGGGTGTGACCCAGAGCGCGCATCAGTGCCCACCCCACGCCCCGACTGGCTGCACCCCTCGATGGTGGTGTGTAGGGCCCAGCACAGTTCCGATCCGGTGATTCCCAGCCTTCCTGCGTCCATGTCTTTTGTCCCCCGAGGCGAGTTCTTCAGTTTTTTAAAAGCCAGGTGCGGCCGGCACGAGGAGAGCGGCTGGCAGAAGCACTTTGTTTTATTCAGGTGCTCATCACTGGCTCCCCGGCCCAGGTCCTGAACCCGTGACCTTGGAATGTGTGCGGATGCGCCCGGTTTAAACCGTAGGCCGCCAAGGCGCTGTGTTAACTCCCGGTACCTGGTGAATCGGGGGCTTCAGAGACTAGACCCTCCATGAATGGGAGTCAGTGCTCTGCTGGCCCCTCACAATCTCACCCTCTGTCAGCTGCGGTCCTCACCTGGTGGGCTGTCATTTATTCGTTTATTGTCGGGACTGGCAGCTTCCGTGCTTCTGTCGGGTTAAACACCCGAGGGTGTCGGGTGGGTGCAAATGGATTGCAGAGCTGGTCTGAGTGGAGGGCCGGGGCCCTCCTGGGGGCAAGGCCGCTGACCATTCTGCGCTCTCACCTGGGATCAGACCTACACAGTTTCAGCTGCTCTGCCCGCCCAGGTGAGGCAGGCGTGGTCTGGCCCCAGGGAGGGGTGTTTGCACGGGGTGGGGTGAGAGGGCTTCCCCAGCAGGAAGGGCCAATGGCCGCACTGTCCTTGGGGGCTGATGCAGCCCCGACCACGGGTCCTTGGTCTCTGCCTGAGGGCCACCTCCTCAGCGGCCTCCTGCTTGTGCCCAGTCCAGGGTCTTTTCCAGCTTCTCGCCCTGCCTGGCCCTGACACCTCTGCCCCCGTGCTGGGGAGGCCGGGGAGGGAGGGCCCGGCGGCCGGCCAGGGCCTGTGAGGAGAGGGCGAAGGTGCTTCAGGCAACACCCGAGGAGGCAGGGGCCCGCGAGGGTCAACAGGTGGCTGCTGTAGTCGTGCCTGAGCCGGGCGGGTCAGACGGAATCTGCTTGTTCCTGACACCGGCTGCGGGGCAGCGGCGCCCCCTGTTCCTGTGCGGAAACTGGGCGCAGAGAGCGCCGTGCCGTCCAGGTTAGGGAGCCTCCCTGAGGAGGCCGTCTTGGACCACGGCGGTGGCTGCCGCGCACAACACGCTGCTGGCTGGCTCTGCCGGGTCCGGGGAGCCGGGGACGTGAAGGCAGAGGGGGTGCCTGAGGGCCTGGCACCCCGGCCACGGGGCGCAGGTGTGACCCAGGAGCCTGCGGGAGCCCCGGGGCTTGGCTGGGCTCCGGGAACAGGCCCCCGCCCCCTCCAGCACAGTCGTGCTGCGGGAGCCCGGGCCCCCAGGCACTTGGGGTGCTGTCAGTACCTGGCTCGCCGGTGGCGGGAGCCCGACGCAGTGGAGGACGGGGAGGGCCGGGTGCTGTCTCCTGCTCTGCTATCTCACCCCTGCGCCCCCACGCGCAGCCCCACGCAACGCTGGAAGATGCGTATTTGTAAGCCCGGGGTGGGCAGGGAGGGGCACATGTACAAACACGCCGAGTTCGCTGTCCCCTCGGTTGCAGTCCTGAGGTCTGGTCTGGGAGTGGGGGGCTGCAGGGGGACACAGGTGCCTGAGGAAGGTCTCAGTCTGTACTGACCGGGGCAGTGGCGGGGCAGTGGCGGGTGAGTGGGCTTCGAGCGGAGGCAGGCGGCCCTGAGGGTCTCCCACATCCCAGGGCTCCTGGAGTTGCTGCTGCCGGGGTGTTTCCGTGTGATGTCACAGGTGGCCTGGCCACCAGAGGCCCCGGAACCCCTTCCAAGCCTCAGACCCCCACCCTGCAGAAGCCCCCAAGCAGGAGGTGCCACAGTGGGCTCTGGGGTGCCCTCGGGACAGCCGGTGGTTCCACTTCCCCGGCTGTGCCTCAGTTTCCTCATCTGAGCTGCTGCCTGGTAGCAGCTGTCAGTACCCTGTCCCCTTTGTCCCTCGACACCTCAGCAAGGCAGCCTTTCACACCTTTCACGGGCGAGGAGCCGGGCTCCGGAGAAGAGAACACAGGCAGTGTTGGGCCCGACGGTGTGCGTGGTGCTCGGCTGCAGTCCTTTCCTCCTGTCCGGCCCGGCGCTCTCCCCCGGCCAAGGATGGGCGGGCGAGGCCAGTGTGGAGCGGCCCGGGTCCCGGTGGTGGGCTGGCGGCCAGCCCCGGCACATCGGCTGCTCCCCGCCACGCTGTGCCCACCGCTCAGGGCTGGTGGAGCCCCGCGGCCTCACGGGGACAGCACTTCCAGGCCTGGGTCTGCTGTGGCGCTGCGACCTGCCCGGCCGGGGCTGGCGGCCGACAGCTGATGGCGCCTGTGGGTGGCCAGGGTTGCGGGGAGGTGGAATGGCCAGTTGGCACCACAGCCCATGGGCACCATTAATCTCGTGTGTGTGTGCGTGTCCCCGTGTGAGTGCACGCGTATGTGCATGCGCGTGTGTGTATTCGTGTGTGTGCGTGTGTAGTAAGGCAGCGCATGAGCCCAGGGCCGCGCTGTCCTCTCCGTCTTGAGATCCTGGCAGTCGGACAGGTGCCCGCCTGCAAGGGGAGCCCAGCTGCACCCAGCAGCTCTGCTTCCAGGTCCCAGCGGGCTCCTGTGCCCAGCCAGGAGCTGGCACTGTCGTGGAGGGCAGCTTCCCTCCCTGATGGCATCTCTGTTCACAGAAACAGCCACGTGCCCCGGAGAGGGCAGACGCTCAGGGGGTCAAGGCAGCGGTCAGGCCTGGTGATGACGCTCCAGGCACCAGAAGTGTGCCTGTCTCCCCGCTGGCCAGCTCCTCCAGGAAGCCCTCCCTGACCACTTGATCCTCCGACTCTGCCTTCCACATGGCTGCTGTCTTGGCTTGTGCTGGAGACCAGCTGGTCCCATGCCGGCAGCGGGCACTCGGGAGGCACGAGATGGCAGTGGCTCTGTCATCGGCAGTGTGCGAGCTGGGGCTGGATGGGGTAGTGACCTCTGAGACGCCGCAGGGCCCGTCTTGTGACGGGCTCTGGATGTTTCCCTGGTCCAGACCTGTGCCCAGATGCTGGGCTGTGTGCTTCTTCACCGTACGTGTGGGGAGGCCTGCAGTGCCAGGCCCTGTGTGAGGAGGGTGACTCTCCACACTGGTGAGCCCCTCCTTCGAGACACATCTCCCCTGGGCTGGGGCTCTGAAGGAAGAGGGGGTGTGACGGCCAGGCATGGGGAGGCACTAGGCTGTGCACAGGGAGGGTCTGGCGGGTGCAGGGGCTCCTCGGGGCTCCCCTCCTGGCCTCTAGCAGAGTGTGGACGGGCCGCTCGGAAGGTTCCAGGAACAGCTCCCGCCCTGATAAAAATAGACTTCTCTGAAGGGCTCGGGGCTGCGCCAGCTGCAGCAGAAGCAGATGCCCCCTCCCGACGAGATGAGCGCCCCAGGCAAGGGCGGGGGGCGGCGATACGGGCCTCTTCGCCTTGGACGCATGAGGAAACTGAGGCGGGGCTGGGGAAGCAGCTTGCCCGGAGAGCTGCTGGCCCGGAGGCCAGGCTGGGATTGACCCCACCGTGTTCTGCTGCCTGCTGTGTGGTGGGGGCCGCTTGCCAGACCTCTCTGAGCTGCTGCGTTCAGTGAGTACGGCGTGGCCGATGTCGGTGTCACGCACGAGCTGGCATGGCGTCCAAGGACCAGGCTCTCAGAGCAGCCACGGCGGGAGGCTGGCGGGGCACTGCGTGTCCAGAGCCTGCCTGCAGGGAGAGGCTGCTGGGAGTAGGGGGCTCTGTGGGCGTCCTGGACCCGGGCCCCCCTGGGTGCGGGACGGACGTAGGAGGGAAGGAGCCCCCGCGCAGGTGGATTGGGCCACCTGCATTGACTGGGGGTGCGCCTGTGGGTGGGGCTCCTGTAGCCCTTTCGTGCCGTGCCCAGTCCACCCGCTTCTCCCTTCTCATGCAGCGTGGGGACGGCTAGAGCGAGTGTCCCAGGCGTGTCTGTGCCAGCGCATGCTAACGGTGGCGCTGTCTGGAGTGTGTGGGGACAGCCGGGGGGCAGGCAGTGTCTTGACTGGGCCCCCGGCCAGCTGATTGCTGATTGCAGGGGCCAGGCAGTCTGTCTGGAAGTGAGGCTTTGAGCCGGGTTCCCAGCCAGGCGGGCCCCCAGGGACGCTTGCACTAGGGCTCTGCCCATCCTCGCAGCCCTCTTCAGAGGGCCTCCAGCTGGCCGGGCCAGGCGCGGCATCGACTGTGATGCCAGGCTTCTCTTTCGAGGTGCACTTGAGTCCCGGACATGCTGAGAGCCAGAGCCGGCCCCTGCTGGGCGGCCAGACGAACCCGGAGAGGGCTGTCTGCCTGAGCCTGGGGAGAAGGCTCCCAGACAGGCACCCCCAGCCCCCGCCCGTACTGCCTCACCTGCTCATGGACGGGAGGGGCTGGGTGTGTGGCAGCCCCGTCGCCCTGCTGAGTAGGGCTCAGCGTCTGCACGCAGTGGGTGCTTAGCAAGTGGAGGTCTGGCGTGAGGCGGGAGGCCGGGCAGGGTCTGGTCTCAGGTCTAGGCCACATCAGGGTCAGCCCTGCCACCCCCTTCCCAGCAGGGAGCTCTGCCCCGGCCTTGGCGGGTGCTAAGGCCGCCCTGTGCTCTCTGCACTCCTGGCTGCCTAGCACAGAGCCCTGTGCGGCCCCTGCCTGCCAGACTGGCCTGTGGGGACACCCCAGAAAGTTCTAGGGCGGTGCACGGGCGGGGGGTGCCGCTCAGCCCCAGAATAGCAGGAGGAAGGCTGTGCCTCCGGCAGCCCGCCCCGCGGCCCTTCCTGGTGACTCCCCTTCCTCTGCGGCCAGAGCTTCCTCTCTGCGGCCTTTTGTTTGCCCGGGCGCCGAGGGCAGGCCCGTGGTTATATTTAGGCAGCAGGTGTAGGGACCACAACAAGCCGCGTGTGCCGAGGTCACCGGCTACCCCGCCCACGTGGTGCCGGGCGCTATAAATAGCCCGGCCTCCCCGCAGCGCATCCGCCCAGGCCGTGCGCCCTGAGCTGGAGGTGGCAGGACACCCGCGCACACGGGTGAGCTAGGCCGGCGGTCTGTGGGGGCGAGTGCCGGGAGGAGCCCCCGCCCCGCCCCAGGGAGGGGCCACACCCCCGGGCAGCACCCCCACAGTCCCCACCTCGCACCCACCTGCGCCTGCCCTGTCCCAGCCCTGCTGGCTGTGTCCCCTCACCCCTGCCCTTACCTCTTCTGTCCCCGCGGCCCTGCCACGCGGGGTCCCAGGTACTGCCGCCTCTCTCTGAAGCTGTCAGGGCTTGAGGGGCTCGTCTTTAGATCTGCTCCGCCAGGGAGGAGGGCGTAGTCTGCCTGAATGTCACGTTCCTCATCTGCACTCTGGCGTGGAGTCAGCACACCTCTGAGATGTGAGATGAGAAGATCCCGGGGCCCACTTAGCCCGTGCCGGTCTGGTCAGGGTCTGGAGAAGGCCCTCCCACCCTGCCTGGCCTGCCTGCTCATCTGGCACACAGGGACCAGAATGCGGCCCCCTGTAGGGCCTCAAAGGGCTTGTCTGGGCTTGGGAGGCTATGCTGGAGTGTGGGAGGAGGCCAGCTGGGGTCCGGGGAGGGGGAATGTGGGGCCAGTGGACGAAGGCCAGAGGGAGGGAAGGACAGCTGGTCCCCAGTAGGGCCCCTGTGTCGTGGGTGGTGGGCTGGGGCAGAGCACTCGCACACTCTGGTCAGCCCTGCGGGGACTGACGTGTGCAGGGCTGGGAGCTGGGCTGGAGCTACCCCTGGGCCCTTGCTGGGCATCCCTGCCCAGCAATCTCACTGAGATGCTGTGGCTAGGTGGAGCACGCCTCCCTGGCGGGTGGCCTCTGGGCCCAGTGATCCACGTGGGGGTGGCTGAGGCCCAAGGGTGAGGCATGACTGCTTGGCCTACCCCCAGGGGGTGGAGCCCCAGATTCTGCAGAGACAAGGGTGTTTGTCGAGATGCCATCCCCACCTAGCCAGTGACCTTGGTCCCAACCTTGGCCCAGACCCCATTCTAGTCTGGGCCCTGACCCCTGACCCCAGTCACTGAACCCCTGACCTCTACTGGTCTGTGATGATGTCAGGCTCAGGTGGGCAGTGGTGTGCGGTGTTCTGGGCCCCTCCCTGCGCTGCTGGCCTCAGCCTTGAGGACCTGTCCTGGGCTGCCAGGCCGCAGAGCCAGGCCACTGCTGTCACCCACACGGCCCCCAGGTGCCCAGCAGCAGGTGCTGAGGTGGCGGCTCAGCCCTTAGAGAGGTGTTGTGTTTTCCTGGAGCCTTTTCCTCCTTTCTTTCTGGTAAACATATGCACACACACACACACACACACATTCACGAGCCTCCTGCTGTCCCAGGAGGGTAAGTGTTTGTGCTGCTAAGGGCGCCCGTGCCTTCCCTTCCCACTGTGTCGGCTTCCAGCGCGGTCAACGCGGAGCCGATTGGCACTCAGGGACCATGCAGGTTTGGGGCCGGCTGAACCAGGGACAGGTTCCCTCTGCAATTTCCCCCTCCCAGGCACCCCCTCTTGACGTCCCCCAGGACGACGACGGGACAGAGTGGGAGCGCGGGTCGGTGAGCTGACAGCTCTGGTCAGCAGGGGAGCCTCCCTCCACGTCCCGGGTTCCAGGCCTGAGCCCTGTGGCACCAGGCTGAGGCTCCAGGGACCCACGCTGCGTGGTGGGCAGCTGGAGAGGGGGAGCTGGGGCAGGGGCAGAGGTAAGCCGTGGTGGACTGGGCATGGAGGGCCCTGCTGGCCGAGCAGAGCCAGCGGGGGGTGTTGGGGGTGGGGCTCGGGCTGAGCCCAGGGGCTGGAGGGCTCTCTGGTCACTGCGGAGGAAACTTTGGGACTGCTTGCCTGTCCCCTCGACATGCTCAGATGAGCTGGGATGGGGCCAGGTGCTCCTCCTGGGACCCTGTCTGGGGAACTTTGGGTCCAGAGAGGGATTGTGGGGTTTGGGGGTGCTTGTTCTGGGCTGTGGCCTGGCAGCGACTCTCTTGAACCGGGGCCCTGTCACAGTGTGTCTCCTCTGCTGTCACCTGAGCTGTCACCACCTTGGCATGCATTGGCGGCTGGCCCTCTGGCCACTGTGGTCTGTTTCTGCCTCTGAGCTCCCAGAGGGCTAAGCCCGGCTTGTTTACCATCCGTGCCTGCCAGGCCTGTGGGCACAGGATGAGACTGTGACCCAGGGGCACCCGCTCACCAGCGAGCTGGGATTCCCACGGGGAGCCCTCCGAGGCTGCCGTGGTGGCCGGGCTGGGAGTGGGGCCGCTGCCTCCTCGCCCTTCCTCACCCCACCCTCCACTTCCATGCCTGGACCCCTTTTCCCGAGGACTGTCACTCCCAAGGGAGCTGGGCCAGAAGCTCCCCAGGGCCCAGAATTCCACAGAGGGCAGCTGCCCTGCGGCTGGGCAGGCTGCTGCTGCTCATGAGGCCGAGCGCAGGGACACCATCAGCCAGACCTAAATCCAGCTGTGGGCCTTCTGTGGCTCCCAGGGTGTGCGGCCCTCAAAGCCCCCTCTGCCCCTCTTCCCGGCCCCACGACTGTCTTGGCTCCTCAGGGCCATGGCTCAGCCCGGACAGGACCTGACCTTGTCTCCTCAGTGGGGAACCTGAGGGCCGGGAAGGGTCACTCAGCAAGGTCCAGTGATGCCTCTTCTGCTCATCTCTCCCTGCAGACGAGGCCTGCTGCTGCCCAGCCCGGGATTTATGGAGAGGACGCCGGCGGGCAGCTCTGAATACTGCCGCGCCCAGCACCGCCGCCACTGCTAGCCGGCCCCGGGCCTCCGGCCCTCACCATTGCCCGTGCCTGCACATGGCCTGCACTGCCTGGCCCGGGGCCAGCACCGCCTCCTGAGCCCCCCGCCTACCCCCAGGACTCGCCGTTCCCCGATGGGGTAACGTGACGGAGGCCCGGGGCATCGAGAGACCCCACCGCAGCCACCCTGCTGACGTAGTTCCAGCTGTTTCTCCTTGGGGCCTGCCTTTGAGTGAAGGGGCGTTTGCCTCCTACCCAAGTGGACAGGGGTCCCCAGTGTGAGGCACAGCGCTGGCCGTTGCCGCAGCGGCCAGCTTCACTTGGGACTTTCAAAGTTTTCTTTTGCTGACTTTGTCATTTTTAATTCTGCCCCTTGGCTGCAGCTGGAGCTCGGGGCCCGTTTTACCTTTGAGGGCTGCTTGGTTCTTTCCCTTCGAAAGAGTTGGGCTTCCTTCTGACT
Organism: Solenodon paradoxus; assembly: GCA_004363575.1. Taxonomy (NCBI): domain Eukaryota; kingdom Metazoa; phylum Chordata; class Mammalia; order Eulipotyphla; family Solenodontidae; genus Solenodon; species Solenodon paradoxus. The sequence goes on along the minus strand of RJWH01007498.1, from coordinate 10,012 downwards.
TGCCCACACAGGCAGCGACCCCCAGCGTGGTGTGGGCACAGCGCTGGGGCGCGGGGGCAGGTGTCTGCAGCGTGTCATTTCCTGCACAAGCACAGGGACTCGGACTCGGGGGCTAGGGGGCTGGGCCCCTCCTGTCCCTGCAGCCCCTCCAGGGCCTGCCCGCCTGGCACCATGGCGCGGATGAACCGGCCCGCGCCCGTGGAGGTCAGCTACAAGAACATGCGCTTCCTCATCACGCACAACCCCACCGACGCCACCCTCAGCAGTTTCCTGCAGGTGAGCCCGGGGCGTCCCTGGAGCCGGCAGGGTGGGCTTATGGCTGTCCACCCTAGTTCTGCCTGGAGGTGGGGGGCACGTGTCATGAATGGGCTGTGAGGGCTGTTTGGGCTTCAGCTGGGCTCCCTGGGGCTCCCAGGTGGCCAGTGTGGGCAGGTGGGCTGAGGTGGGGGAGTGGTGGGCAGGGGTAGGAGAGTGGTGGACAGGGGTAGGGGAGAGGTGGGGAGAGGTGGGAAGAGGTAGGAAGAGGTAGGGGAGAGGTGGGCAGAGGTAGGGGAGAGGTGGGAAGAGGTAGGGGAGCGGTGGGCAGAGGTAGGGGAGCGGTGGGCTGAGGTAGGGGAGCGGTGGGTAGTGGGTTTGCCTCCAAGACAGGAGACACCAGCGGCTGGAGCATCCTGAGCTGACTGACCCTTGACCTCTGTGCAGAGCTCTGCTGCCCAGGGACCAGGAGGGAAGGCCTGGGGTCAGGCAGGCGACCAGACGGCTGGAGGCACATGGCCAGGCCAGGCCAGGCCATGGGCACACATGCTCTGGGGAGGCCTCGCGTCAGCTCTGACTCTTTTGAGGGTTTCAGGCCGCAAGAGGTCAGCGAGAGGAGGGATGGGCAGTGGCCTCTGGACGCTGAAGAGAGGCAGGCAGAACCGCGTGCTGTGTCCACTCGTGCAGTGTGACCAGACGCGTTTACAGAGCCAGGGCCAGGGTCTGGGGTTGGCACTGGCCTCTGCTAGGAGCTGGGCCTCTGCAGGGCCTGAGGCTGTGGTAGGGCCACTGGTGGCCTCCCCCTTCCCTCCGCAACGTGAAGCCATTCCCCAGTGTGCCTGTCATGACTAAGTACGACTGATGAGATGACACTGAGCTGCAAAGGGCATGGCAAGGCCATCGGGGGCCTGGACCCTGGACACGTGTCAGGTGCCCTCCAGAAGAGGGCTGCCCCTCCCATACTGATGCCTGTGAGAGCAGGGCTCGCCTGTGACCAGGGTCAGGGTTTACCTGTGATCAGGGTCGGGATTCAGAGTGTGATCAGGGTCAGGACTCATGGTGACCAGGTCAGGACTCAGGGTGTGACTGAGGGCCTGGTCCGCCTCTGACAAGGTCAGGGCTGAGCCCAGGTTTGCAGACCCTCTGCTGTAGAGGCATCTGAAGACCCCCGTCCGGCCTTACAGCCCGACACACCTCCCCTGCCCTTCAGAGTGACCCCTGCCCCGTGTGTCCAGTCCCCATCACATGATGAGCAGGCAAGCAGCTGACCCCTCAGCACTCCCAGAATAGCTGTGGGAGCACCGGGGTGGGAGCACCCTGCACGTGGCCCCCCGGGGTGACCCTATAAATAACCGTCCTGGCCGTGAGCATCTTGACCTTTTTCCTGGTAGCCGGGAGCTTCCCTGCCGTGCATGCCGCCATCCCAGGGGCCTCCCGCTCTGCGGTCTCTGCCGCTGGGCTGTCCCCCGGGACTCTGCAGGCCCCTGTGGGGTCCTGCCCATCTGGACCAGTCCATGCAGCCCTGGCCAGGAGGGAGGCGCACACTGGCATCCTGCGGCCCACGTGCAGGCCAGGGGTCCTGTCTCTGCTTGGGGACCCAGGAGCTTTGCTGGAAAAATAGTCTTGCTGGTGGGAAGTGGGAGACGCGCCGGAAGCCTCCAAGCCCGTGATCGCGGTGGGAGGAGGTGGGGACACCATCTGCCGGGTGGGCCCAGGGACCCCGGAGCGTCAAGAGCTCCGCCCCAGCCATCCCCTGGCCAGTCGCTGAGCCTGCTGCTCCTCGGGATGCTTGCGGACCTCCAGCCTGTGGTGCTGAGGGGCGGCCCCTCCCGGGCCCTGAGCCCGAAGCCCAGCCCAGCTTCTCCGTCCTCCCTCCCCGCCAGGACCTGAAGAAGTACGGGGCTACCACCGTGGTGCGTGTGTGTGAAGTGACCTACGACAAGGCCCCCCTGGAGAAGGACGGCATCACTGTCGTGGTGAGGCCGGGTGGCGGCTGGGGGCCCTTTTCTCGGCCTGGGCTGTGAGTCGTGCCCCTCGTGAGGCGGGCAGTGTGGCCTGGTGCCCCTGGCATGTGCATGCTGGGCCCATGTGCCAGCACGTCTCCAGAGTGTCCGTGCGTCCCTGGCCAGCTCGCGTGGCTGGGCCCCTGCATGCGGGCCGCCTGTGTGACCTGTCAAGACTCGGTCCCAGTGTCCCCACTCCACCCTGAGCTCCTCAGGTCCGGGGGCTTGGGTGTGTCCCCAGTGAGCAGGCAGAGCTGGGGCCGGGCTGCGAGGCCGTCTCTGGGCCTCCCGTCTGTCGCCGGGCAGCCAGGGCTGCAGGGGGGGCCTGGGTCCCGGGGGGGGGCCTCCTGGGCTGTCTCCTTGGTCCCTGCCCCTGGGGAGGGCCCGTGTCCAGGTGGAGTTGGGTGGCTCCATCCTGGCACTCGGGCCAGAAGCACGGGCACCCCCAGGAGCCTTGCCCCACCTGCAGGGCACAGGGATCCGCCGGTAACCGCTGCTCGGGGTCTGGAGCTGGAGGAAGCAGTGCTGGGCTGGGCCTCTGCCCTGGTCCTCCCTGTTCAGCGGAGGGTTGTGAGCTAAGAGCGCCTCTGGCTGGAGAGTCAGGCCCCAGCAGCCAGGTTACATCTAGGTGTGCTCGGGGGACGCCCCCGTCAGCCTCAGTGGGCCCACGTGCTGCCCCCAGTACCGCTCAGCCCCACGACTGCCCCCTGGGACTCACCGTCCCCGTCCTCGTCCTCGCTACACAGGCCCTGGCCCTGCCTCTTCTGTGTTCCCTGACTCCTCCTGGGGAAGCTGGGGTGCAAGGCTACGTTTCTAAAACCAAAGTAGCCCCCGGGAGGACTGGAAAGGTCTGGCGTCGCTGACCATTTGGAATCGCCCTCCCGGAACCACCGGCCGGCTCAACCTTCGGGCTTCCTTCGCTCCCTCCGGCAGCAGGGCCTGGCCGCGCCTGGCGGCTCTCGTGGGGGCCAGACCCACCCCGGGCTGGGTGAGGGTCCGGCTGAGCCCAGACTCAGCGCGGACTGACAGGAAGCCTTCCTGGAGGAGGCGCCGCAGGGCTGAGCGAGAGAGGACGGCAGGAGCCTTAGCAGTGGGGGCTCACAGCCCGCTGTCCCAGCCTGCGGGGCCCCACACCCTGACCTCCTCGGGGGACCCTGTCCTGGGCTCAGCCCGCGATCAATCTGACCTGGGCCCTGTCTTCCCTCCATTTGGGGGCCCTCAAGGTTGCTTCCCTCCGCAGGACTGGCCCTTTGACGATGGCGCGCCCCCGCCCGGCAAGGTGGTGGAGGACTGGCTGAGCCTCCTGAAAGCCAAGTTCTGCGACGACCCCGGCAGCTGCGTGGCTGTGCATTGCGTGGCCGGCCTGGGACGGTGAGCCGGGGGCGGGCAGGCTGGTCTGAACGTGGGGGTCTGGGGCCCAGTGGTCCTGGGGCGTAGCTGCTGCACCCGGCGGGGCTCCGGGGTGGGTCTTCCTGCGTCCTTCCTGCATCCGGCCGTTGTGATCCGCACACTGGGCCCGGGCGCACCGGCTCCTCCCAGACACAAAGACCTTCCCTCACCAGACTGGCTCTGACTGGTGTCCAGGCGGGACCCCCATTTGCAGAGGGCGTGGGACTGGTGGCCAGCGCTGTTATCGGGCCGGGCAGGAGGCAGCGTACGTGTCGTTTAAACCTCCCGCCAGCACTTCTGTGCCCAAGGAGCCTGAGGCAGAGAGGTGCGGCCGCTGAGGTCTGCGCCCGGGTGTGTCCGGCAGAGCCCTCAGCCTGTGGCCTCTGTGCTGGGCTCTGGGAAGCCCTGCGGGTGACACCATGGCCTCTCTGTCAGCAGGCTGCTGTGGAGAGTGCGGCAGTCCCTCGGGGCCAGTGGGTGCTGGGGGCGCTCGGGGGAGGGACGGCCGTGGGTGAGATGACCCTTGTGCCCCAGGGCTCCGGTCCTCGTGGCGCTGGCCCTCATCGAGAGCGGGATGAAGTACGAGGATGCCATCCAGTTTATCCGGCAGTGAGTGGTGGTCCGGGGCGGGGGGATCGGCGAGCACTGGGGGTCCGGGTCCGGGGCCTTTCTGTTCTCCCCGCCCAGCGGGGGCACGGCCAGTGCGCTCCCACCATCCACGTCTCCCAGACCGTCCCGCCTGCCTCCTCCCTGGAGGGCGTCATCCCCCGGGCACGAAAGGGGTCCTGGGGGAGCTGGACAGGGACAGCTGGTGCCACTCCTGGCCCCCTGGCCCCGGGTCACACCGACGGCGCCTCGCTGCCTGGACTGAGTCCCCTGGTGGTGACCGCTGTGGCCCCACTGTACTGAGGAGGGAGCCTGTGGCGTGGGTGGGTGGGGCCGGGGACTGGGAGTCAGCCTGGGGGGCGGTGAAGGCCACGAGGGCGAGGGAGGGTGTCCCCGCAGCGGGGCTGGTCAGGACCCGCTTCAGACCCCTGGACTGCAGACCCGCGGGGCAGCAGGCGGCTCACCCCCCCGTCCCCCAGGAAGCGGCGCGGCGCCATCAACAGCAGGCAGCTCACCTACCTGGAAAAATACCGGCCTAAACAGAGACTGCGGTTCCGAGACCCGCACGCGCACAAGACCCGGTGCTGTGTCATGTAGCCCGCACTCGCCGCGCTCCGGCTCCGGCTCCGGCGGGCCTCGCCCTCCGTCCCGACACAGCAGCCAGCCTGCCACCCGGGCACCTCTGCTGCCCTCCCGTCTCTTCAGCCTCTGTCGGTCCGTCCGTCCGTGTCTGCCGTTTTCCAGAACCGCCCTCCCCTTTGTCTCCACGCCCGGTGTCTGTGTCCATGTCTGTCTCTGCGCCCTCGGCTCTGCCCGCGTCTCTGTCTCCCCGAGACAGGCGGGGCCTGGCGCCCACCAGTGCCCTCCCGGCCCGGACCCCAGGCAGCTCTCCTCTGCCCGTTGGGGCAGGTATATTTTTAACCACTGGCCGGTGTCGGCGGCCCCTCCCCCTGGCCTGTTCTTGGCACCTTAAATTATTGGGTCTGGGACGGTCAGATGTTCTGGACACTCGAAGGCAATAAAACATGACCCCGTGGCTGTGTTTGCGGAGTGGGCCCTGGGGTGGCAGGGACTGGGCGGGCTGACGCAGGGCCCTCAGCTGGCTGTGCTGGGGCTCCCCTCGGGGCCACGCGGGCCGTGAGCCGCCTCTGGCAGGTCCCGGACCTCATCCTGGATTTGGAGGTCAGGCGTTAGGAGCCTGGGTCGCGGCGTGTGCTGAAGGGTAGGGGTCGCCTGCTGGTCATTCCTCATTCCTCGGACCGTGTTACCAGTGCAGTGTCCACCTGCCTCTTTCCCCCTCAGAGGCCCGGAGGAGAGCATCAGTGATGGCTCTCGACTCAGGTGGAGGGAAGGGCCATCCTGTCAGCCCCGGGCGGGCAGGGGAGGCAGGGGCCGAGGGTGGCCCGGGGCCCCTGGGCAGTGGCTCGCCCCCAGTGCGCCATGTGCAGCTGCAGAGTTGGGGCCAGGCCCCAGTGGACCTCCCTGGGGTGCCGGGCACATATCAGGGCCTTGGCACAACTCCTGCCCTGCACGCGGGCGCCCCGCCTCGGCCCCTCCTGCTAGGACTCGAGGGTGGACTGTGGCTTCCCGGGACCCTGGGGGCGCCGTAGGGTTAGGGCTGGCCCGCTCCCCCGACCTGAGTCACAGTGGCCGCCGGGCTCTGCAGGGCCCAGACCCACTCGGAAGGGCTCAGCCCTGCTCAGTACTTTTACTAATGGGGACTTTCCTGGGGGAGCAAGGAAGACGGGCGCCCCCTCCTGCCCAGCGGGCAGCTGGGGCAGGCGCACTCCTGTGGGGCCACACCCACCGGACTGGACTGCAGGGACCGTCCCCCCACCCTTGGCATGAAGGCATGTGGCGCCCCACCCCAAGTGAGGGGCTTAGAGCACCTGGGTTCGGGGGCAAACCGGGAGGTGTGAAGAGGGAAGCCACGCAGAAGCCCCTCGGGAGACTCGCTGCTCATGGATGGCAGCCAGGCCGCCCTCAGCCGCTCGAGAACCGGTCCGCCAGACGCGGTCCATGAGGTGGCGCTGTTTTTGTCATCCCAGCACTGCGGTTTGGGCCTGCTCTGTGCCCGCTGCTCCCCTGCCCCGGAGGCTCACAGTCGGTGTGGGGGGGCCTGCTGCCAGGAGGGCGGGGGGTCGGGCCACTGGGTGGCGGGAAGGCGCCCACCGGGCAGAGGGGCCCGGCCTGGTGGGGGGTGAGAGCAGGCGGGCCGGGGCGGGCTTGGCTGGAGCGCCCCTCGCCTGGGCGCCCCGGGAGACACCGTGGGGTGAGGGCCTAGGGAACACTCCAGCCGGGCAGGAAGGGCCGGGTGCCTGTTTCACGCGGGAGCCGTGCGGAGAGGGGAGCCGGCTGGAGGCCTCTTCCGGACTCAGCCCTCCGAGGGGCTCGGGAGGAAGGCCCCCGCCCATTTTACGGATGGAGCGGCTGAAGCCCAGAGCGGAGACGCTCACCGGGGCCTGCACCCGTGGGGAGGTGTGACTCGGCCCGCTGCACTCAGGATGGAGGTGGGGTGGAGGGCGCCTCACCCCGCAGACAAGGGGCCCCTGCCCATGGTCGGCCCTCAGCCACTACAGTGCTCCACGCCAGACACGGGACGTGCGGGACACCTGGCCAACGGTGCCACCACCTGTGACCTCCATGGAAGGGCCGTCGTGTGCAGGACCCTGGCCCGACTTCCCACCCGGAAGGCCTGCTCTGCCCCTCATGCCCGCCCAGGCCTGTGCCCTAGTCCTAGGACCCCTGGGGCTTGCCTCAGTCACAGGGGAGGGGCCTTGGGGTGGAGAGCAGGGAGCAGACAGGTGTGAAGCTTCCTGTTGAATCTGGATCCTTCTTTCATATGGAAAAATGTTCTGCCACCGAGCTTGGGCAGCAGGGCCGAACCATGCACTGGGCACAGGGGAGGGTGAGGGGTCGGCTGGGGTCACTGCTTCCATGTGGCTGCCACCTCCTGGAGGAAGGACAGATGCCTGGTGGCGAACTCCCGGACGCCGGGATCCCGGTCTGTTCCGAGGTCTTCCAAAGCTCCAGGAGAGGAGGGCGAGTCAGAGGCACTGGGGCCCATCTGCCTGCGCCGCCAGGCAGCAGCCCCCTGCCAGCCTTGGGGCAGGACAGAAGGGCGCTGCAGCCCCCGCCCTTCCCAGCCCCTTCCAGTGAGGCGGTGTGAGCCTGAGGCCGGGGGAGGACACCTCCACCTGCAGACATGGTGACGGGGTGACAGGGCGGCTTACTGCAAAGCAGCAGATATCTGTCCACGGCATTCACCATCCGGGACACGGCCTGCGGGTGGCAGCACACGGCGTGGCCTGGGGAGACGGAGGGACACGCTGACCAGAGGGAGAGCCTGCTGGCGCTCACCCCACACCTGCCTCCGGGCTGGGGTCCTGGCCCTCCCCCTCCTCTCTGGCCTCTGCGAGGGCACTGGGGTGGGTCCTCAGGTGGCCCCAGGGGAGGGCGCGGGGCTGGCTGGGCAGGGGTCCGCGCACCTATGAAGAGCACCGCCCAGACCTTGAAGTGGCGGTGGCGACTTTGCAGGTAACTCGGGGCCTGCACCATGTGGATGCCCAGCTCCTCCTGGCTGCAGGTCATCTGGCCAGAGGGCAGCACCCCGGTCACCGCCCGGGCCAGCGCCAGGCCCCGCACCCACCCGGCTGTAGTCCTGGAGAGCCAGACCGGCCCCTCGCCCTCCCCGCGGCCCGTCCCTCGCCAGGCAGCTCCAGAGGAAGTGGCGGGCGCTGAGGCCCGTCTCCCAGGCCAGCGTGCAGGGGAGCGTGTGGGGCAGTCGCCAGTGCAGCAGCAGGACGCAGCGGTAGAAGGCGGACCTGGCCTGCTGCAGGACAGCTCGGCTGGGGTCACCCGCCACCGGGCTCTGAACCCCTGCCCCCTGGGGCCAAGATCGAGGGGAGGGTGTGGAAGCTGCAGGGCTTGGGCTGGCGCAGGAGCAGCCTTGGTCCCCGCGACGTGCCAGACAGGTGGGCCCTGCCCGGCGGCCAGCTGTGCCCGGCACAGGTGCTCTGGGGAGGGCCAGACAGCCTCGGCCAGGACACGGAGCACGTGGTCCAGGGAGGACCCCTGTGGCGACCCCCCGCCCGACTGTCTGCGGGTCCTCAGTTCTGCCGGGCAAAGGCCCATCTGCAGGACTGACCGTGACCACGGCCGGGCAGTGGTCCTTCAGGTGCAGGAGCAGTGGCACCACGCTCTGGTGCACCTGGGTCCTCAGGTCGCTGAGCTCCCTGTTGGCCATCACTGCCACCGGGTCCCCGAAAAGGGACATGGCCGCAGCTCGGACCCCATCCCGCTCCTGCAAGGCAAGGGGGCCGAGGCTCAGCCAAACTCCCCGCGGCTCCCACCCCCACCACCTGGGACACCCCTGCCACCTGCTGGGGGCTGCTTCCCCAGCAGGACCCCCAGGTCACCCAGGATCAGGTTTCTGGAGCAGGGCTGTGCTTCCGCCATCAGACAGGGTGCCTGGGGCGGGCCTCAAGGACCTAGTCTCTTCTCACAGTCACCTGCGGACAGCCTGGAGCCGTGACTGCACAGCCCCCGTGGCTGGCAGGGGGCTCACTCCTCGTTGCCCAGTGAAATGCCCTTGCAGACTTGCAGGCGTGTCTGCAGGTGAGGATGCGGGCTGGAGACCACATGGAGAAGGGCTGAGCGCCCCCTGGCGGCCCCAGCTGCCGTCCACCGGGGTCCTCCTGGCCTTTGGGGAGGACGGTGAGCCCAGGAGGGTGCCCACCTCTCCGCACACTCACGTCATCGAAGAAGGAGCGGGCGTTGACGGCGATGCCCAGGCCCTGGGCCCCCACGCCTGTGTGCCCAGACGGTGCAGCACTTCCGCCACCGTGCCCATGACCTGCGTCACCACCGGCTCGCTGCTCTGGAAGAAGCCGCGCAGGAAGGCGGGCAGCTGTCCTCGGAGCAGGCTTCCCTGAGGGTGGGGTGGTGGGCTGGGCTGGGCTGCCAGGCCCCCATCTGCCACCCAGCCCTGCAGCGGGCCCAGAGCCGGTCAGCCTCTGCCCCCGCCGCCCGCAGACCCATCCGGCCTGGGCCTCTGTGCTGTGCCCCCACACCCCGCTCTGCCCCACCGACCGACCATACGAGGAGCTGTGCCCCGTGCCCGGCCTGCTCGGCTCTGCTCACCAGGCGCTGTGTGACCGGGGACAGGCCTCCCTTCAGAGCCGCGGGCTCCTCCTGGGGTTATGGGAAGCCCAGGGCCTGCCTCTGTCCCCAGTGCTGGCCAGCACGCCGCACGCCCCCCGGCCCCGAGACCCCGGCCTGCCTCTGCCCGGGCCCCACAGAAGCCGTTGCACAAGCCGGGGCCCAGAGGGGCGCTGGGCACCACACTGCCGGAAACACGGAGCCCGGCCTGCCCGCCGTCGGCTCCTCCTCCGGGGAGAGCGCGTGCCTTCTCCGGGCAGAAGAGGATGTTCCCGAGCCCCTGCAGGCTCAGCACGCGGACCTCGCGGCTGCGGTCCTGGAGGCTCTGGCTCAGCAGCATCAGGGCGTCCTGCCCGGTCAGCACCTCCAGCAGGGCCGGGCTGTAGAGGAACTGCGGGGCGGGCGGGCCCCAGGGTCTGGGGTTTGGGGTCGACAGTGGTTCCCCCACAGTCACAAGGGCGTCGTGACAGCTCCCGGCGCGGGGCTGATGGGGCACAGCCGTGCACGTCACGGGTTAGATCACACACACAGACACACAACACGCACACACAGACACACACAGACACAGAAAGACACACACAGACACACACACGCACACA
>RJWH01007497.1:17052-39884 GCA_004363575.1 Solenodon paradoxus | reverse complement strand
TTATTTTGGTGTCTACGCACCATTTGACCCAATCTTACCATCATTTATTTCCCTTGGATGCTTTTCAAATAATTCCTCTAGAAGAATATAATGGATATTTTGTTATGGATGTTGGAGGGAATTAAAATAGCAACATGTCTATGCTTACACTGTGTTTCAGAATGTCTGCATGGATTGTGATGTTTTGTTTATGACTTCTCCATTGCTGTCCTGACTGCATTCATAAAGCTCCAAATCCCTCAGGTATTTGATTTCAGAATATAGTGCACATTTTATGTGTTTACAAATTTTGCAATTGTAAATAAAATAATTATTTAGAAGAAACCGCAATTAAAACATGAAGAACAGTTTGAAAGGAAAATCTGATATAAGAAATGCTGCTGAGAAAATGTAGTATTTCATTAAAATATTAAAATTTGTCTCCTGTTACAAAAATACTTAGATTCAGTGTTACTTCAATTAATTTTAGTTTTCTATTACTTGGGTTTAGAAGTTTTCAAAGTCATTATTCATTATTGTATTTAATTTACTTATAATGACTAAATTGGTGTGATAAATCATTCTTCCAAAATTAAATATATAATCTTAAAAAAAGAATAAAGCTAGAGGTCAAGAATTTATCGGTTGGGAAAAATGAAATCTTGAGACTATGTGTGACATCTTTTTTCCTTGGCTTCTGTTATAAATTTATAGTGCTTCTTAAACATTTTTATTTAAAAATAAGTTTATATTTTCCATACAAAAATATTCATCCCATATAAAGAGTAATTACTAGATAAAATAAATGAGAGATGATGGATATCATTATTAATATCAGTATATACTATTGGATTAGTGAATCAGTCAAGAAAACCGTGGCATTGAATTAATTTGAGCTCCTTAAACTGATAGTATTTGCATTAACACAGACAGATTGTATGGGCATCTTTATTGTGCTCTATTTTATTGTATTTCTAAGATATTGCTTTTTTTCTAGAAATTGAAGGTTTGAATAAAAAATACCAGGCTCAGATGATGGTTACCATTTTAACAACAAAGTAATATAAACTTAAAGTGTGTATATGTTTTAGACATAATGCTAATGTACCCTTAGTAGACTACAATCTAGTGTAAACATGACACTTATATGCACTGGGAAAAGAAAACATTTATTGACGTCTCATGATATTTACCTTATTGTGATGGTCTTGAATCAAACCTGCACTCTCCAAGTTACGCTGGCATCATGTTAGGTCTCTGGTATGAGCTCCCCCATCTACTATTTACCACCAAAGTTCATCAGCAAGAAAAGTCATCGCTGACAAATCCCTTAGTTTTGACAATGCCTAGAGGATTTTTCAAAAATAGGACTCTGTCAAGACAATCTTCTACCTGTTATGGGCCAGAAAAATGTTCTTTATGAAGCTCATTCTCTGTTTGCCCAACTCTGTTGGTAACGCATTTCCCTTGGTTGAGGGAAAGAATCAATATGCAAACCCTAGCAGCTGCAGAAAATTGGATAAGGATTGGGGTTGCTAACAGAGAGAAGAGGTTTAGTTACTGGGTACTATATTTGAAGGGTCCTAGTAACTCCTGGGTAGGGATAAGAAGACAGTGCTGGACAGAGAAGGTGTGTTTGGTTGTGATTCAGTTTGGGAATGCTTGCAGAAAGCATGTGTGATATTTCCAATGCATTCAGCAACGCCATTCATATCTGTGTTTATGGTATGTTATAGATTACTGTCTACCTGAAACCAGCCACACTAATATATACACTCAGGAGCTTACAGGTTTGTAAAATACATTTAAAGTTTTATTGATAATGTACAGATTCAGCACTTGTGATGTTTCATGTGTTCTCAGATATCAGATACTTTAATACTTTCTGAAGTCTTATAAAGTTGGTATTCTTACTATCATTTGGCAACTGACAGATGGAGATACTGATAAGTAGCTTGGTGTTTACATATAAAACAAGGTAAGTAACCTAACAAAATTCAAATATCTAGTAAGCGGTCAAACTGGAATGAGTGACTTACCTGCATATTCTGTGTTCTTACCATGATTCTGCTTTGGATTTTCAGTACCATTGGTCATTCAAAAAATTGTCACAGATCTTGATAGAAATACATTGAATATATATAGATGATTCTAAAGAGCATTAGCATTTTAACAATAGTAAGTCTTCTCATCAATGAGCATAAAATAGCTTTTAATTTGTTTGTGTATTCTTTATTTTCATCCAAGTCTTGTAATTTACATTGTACAAGTATTTCACCTTAATGGTAAAATTTATCTTAGATTTCACAATACCTGAGAATCAAGAATCAGGACATGGCTCAGTTGGATATCTCTGTCTCAATTTTTCTATAAAGCTGGAATTGTGCTCTTAACTCAGTCTCAATTTGGAGAGAATTTGCTCCCATGTTCACTCTCATGAATATTATCAGGATTCAGTTTGGATTCAGAGAACAAATTCCTTTCTGTCTATAGAACCGAGCACTCTCTCAATTCTCTCTTACTCAAGCCTCTACATCGGGCAGCTCAAATCATAGACACAGGCTTTCCCATTCCTAGGAATGTGAAAAAGAGTCTTAAATTAGGAGAAAGAAGAGGAGAAAGATAAAAGGGGAAGAAACTCAAGAAAGTAAGACAGTGGTGACAGATGTTTTATATTTAAAATTTACAGATAAATCTTCATCACATCACTTTGCATTTATTCTGTTGGTCAGAGCCAGTCACTCACAACAGAGTGCTTACTCACAGATGTGCACACCTGTAGGCAGATGTGACTGGGGGTCATTGTGGAAGCTGCTCACCATATTGACCAACATGAGGTGGTTGGTTATGATTTCAAGGATAGCAGGGGACGGTTGAGAGATTTCATGAAAGTAGATGATATTTAAATTTCAGCAACTTGGTCATGCCCTTGTGGCTCAGGCAGCTGAGGCACTAGACCCAAGTTTGAGGCTTGGGATCAGAGTTTAAAAAAACAAAAATGGATAGAGAGGCTTATTCTTCCTCTTCTTTCCTTAACTGCTCCTTCCTCCTCATCCTTACTTCTTCTATTTAAAAAAATATAATGTCAAACACATTTGGATGCAGATCTTGCAATTAAGCCCAGAGGGATAGTAACTTTTCCAAGATCTCATTGCTAGAACCCAGACCTCTCTGGAGTGGTAGTCAAAGTGACATTCCACCCTTTCATTAAACTATATCTCTAAGCTTGTACATCAGATATAAGTGACACCAGACCATAGATGTTATGAGCTTGATATCTTATAAATCTAATGCTAGCCGTAAAAAGCAATAAAGCAATTTCTAATATAATTTTCACTGTGTATGTTGAGAGACTTGGGAAAATGACTTTTCCAGGAAGCAGAACTGCCAGGAGGAATAAAGGTCTGACTCAAGTCTCACTCCTCCAATTTGGGGTCCTTGTTCTACTCCCAGAGAGTTGTGAGGAGATCTGTCTTGGTTTATTACATCCAGTTGAGGAGATGACATGGGAGAAAAGGATAAGCACACATCAGACTAGAGGGGACTTTGGATGTGTCTGATGGAAGGTGGGGGATGTAATGGAATCTTTAAAAAGTGACCCCATTTCTTTGGTGATAGATCCAAACAGAGCATGGAACTCTATCTGCCAGACACCTATATTCTATATATAGCCCATTGTCCAGCTCTCTTGACCAGAACACATGACAGAACAAGATGTTTTCTGCTGTGTTCCAAATTTATGTGGCTTTGGCTTCAGGAAAACTGAGTGAGAGCCTTTAAATCAAAGTAGACATTGGCTCAGTCTTATTTCCAACATCTTTGGTTATTTGACAGCAGGCACTCTAAAGTAACACAGGCAGTACAGCGCAGATCAACCTAGTCCAGGTCGCAGCCGTAATCCCACCTGGGCATCCACACATCCCTTGCCTCTTTTTTGTGTGTGATAGAGATTGTGTATGTTGGGGTGGGGATTGGGGAAGGCAGATAAGGGTTGGCCATTTGGGTGAAGGAGTAAGTAGGTTGTTAGATTTTTGAAGCCTGGTAGGTCTGTCTTATTCACACATTCCATGACAATGCTGTAAGGATGGGAAGGTGAGTTCTGGTTTCTAAGATCCTCTAATCCATGTTTATATTAAGCCCTAGAGATGTTATCACATTTCCTCTTTAGTAGCAGTACTATGCAGGTAGACCACTGGGACTGAACTGAGAAGCAAAATTATATTGTGTTTTGACTCTGTGGCCATGTCCAGGAAGGTTCCTGATGCCTCCTGTCCCAGTTACTGGGCACTGTCTTTGTATGGTTCCACCCAGAGGAGTATTGATAATCTGAAGGATAGATTCAACTGATCTAAATTCCTAGACAACAGAGTTGCACCAGATCATCCATCTCCAAGGCTCAGAAAAAGAGGTGTGGAGTCAACATGCTCACAATTCTGTCTTCATCCTCGTTCCTGATGCCCAGGTGTGTGGAGAGTTGTGGTGGACTATTGCTAGATCCTTCAGGAGAAAAGTGTCCCTGGAGAGGGAAACTCTCACTCTGTGCTCCACCTGTTGGATGACCAGACTTCTCATTTCAAGAGAGCTACAGGAGATATAAGATGAGATATAGGAGGGTTTGGACAGATATTTACACTATAAAGTGGCTAAAGTTAAAATCCAAATTGCAAATACCAAGTACTGGTGAGGATTTGGAGAAAGCAGTTTTGAGAAAGGAATATCACAAAATGACATTTAAAAAAGCTGCTTATATACCTCAACACACTATTTCAGTTTATATTTGCTAACTTTGTGTCTCCAAGAAGTACAATATTTTAGACTAAATGGTTTGCAAGCAGAACTTCAGGCTCCTCCAAATAAAATTTGTTGGCCATTAATCATACTAGTCAGACACTTTGCTGTTTGTTTTGATATTTTTCTTGCCAGGTGGTATTTTGACGACTACATTTTGGTGTATCTGTGGTTTAAGCAGTCAATATATGTGTGTAACCAGCCACGTCTCCTGTTGCCTTTTATTGGCGAGGTCAGACTTTCCAGAGACCATGGACATCTCAGGATGTCAAATACTAATAAATTAAACTGACAAGTAAGTTCATGAAAAATTTCATGCTAGTTACTTTGCAAAGTTTTGGAGCACAGATCAGATGTACGACATCTAATGTTGCTGGTCAGATACTGCTGTTACTGCACATAAAGCAATCACCAATTAAACATGAGAAGGTAAGAAATGTAAAAAAAGAACATACTGAGTAAAATGAAAAATTCTGACATGCCTAAATTGGTGTTTTGTGCAAGGTAAAATTTGGCTCAAAGTTTACACAATAAAAATGGAAAATTTATTTCAATTGGTATTTGAAAGCTTTTAAGTGGCTAAAAATTATTTCCTACTATTAATTCTATATTTTCTAAGGCTAAGTGGTCATTCTCAGAGTCATGTGGCTAAAATCTAAAGGAGAGCTGTATAAGATGTGTTTTGTATTTATCTGTGTGTATATATACATATGCAATATTTTTGTTAAAGGAGAGTTACAGACAGGAATAAAGGCAGTAGTACGCAAGCAGACAGAAAGAGAGAGGAGCAGCACCTTTTATTTTGTTTTATTATTTTTTCATTTAGCTGTTCACACTGGTTGTTTCCCCTGCGTCATGGACTCAAATCCAGCAGTATGTGACCAGCATCCTTCATAGGAGTTGACCTAATCTCTACTCTACCAGGGCATGCCTGTAATATTGTTTTTAACATCTGTTTATAATTTTTTATGTAAGTCATTTAATTTAAATTCAGAAAATATAATTTAAAACTAATCCAAATTATTTTCAAGGCAAGAACTGAAATATTAGTAACTGAAGACCTGTTTAAATTCTGTTGTATTGATTTAAAGTAGACATGTTTTTACAGAAACATGTAACATGAGGCATAATATCTTTATTCTATTTGTGCTTTGATCAAGAGACATGTCTTTTGCAAAATGGAAATTAATTAGATATACTAGACCTATTGGTGTGGTGAAATATAATGAGAAACATTGTTTAATTAAAAGTAACATTTGGGATACCTCTGTGCCTTGACCTGGATTCAAGACCGAGGAGTAAAAACAAAAAGTAATATTCTACCTTTATAGCATGTCCTTATGTGGAAAAGCAATAATTTACATGAGTTTTCTAAAAGATATGTGAAATTCCTAAAAATATGGTATTTTCTATTATAATACTTATCATTCTGATTATTATTCCAAAATACGATGGCCCCAAATTAAGAAAAGTTCCTTGTTAAGTGATTTATAATTCTTTAACCATGGTCACTTCTTTTTCACCTCCTCATCATTGTAACCTGAGAAGTAATTTTGCCACAGTCTCTGTGTCCTGCCTGGCCCCAGGCAGGTGCTCAAGCCCCAGGACTATTCTGTGCTCACCAGGCACCCATCTCCCACATGGGAGACCTGCTTAGTTCAACTGTGACCTTGGAGCCAGGCTATGGTCACTCATCTTCCAGGTCATAGCTTTCCATGGAGTGGACTCTTCCCCAGAGTACTGGGAAAGAGTCAGGAGGGTGTCAGGGTGCTTCAGAGTCAGAGATGCTAGCGCACCACTCCATGACTACGAGCAGTCAGCTTTGCTCACTGAGCCAGCTTCTCTGCCATGATGACACACTGTGATGTGTATGTGCACATTCATGTGTGAGTATATATACATATGTGCCTGTATGCATGTATGTGAGTATGTGTGCATGACTACATGTGTATGCATATACCTATAGCCTCAGAGTCCTCTGTCTTTTGACTTTCTCTTTTTTGTGTCTGAACCTCCTACTCAGTGAAGACAAAGAGCACCAGGTCACAGTGTGTACTCCTTGTATACCTTGTCACGAGTGGAACTGTCCTCTTCAACTACACACTGGCATGTCCACAGAGTGGGTCCCTCTCTTTTACTGCTGAAGCTGACCTGAGTCGCTTGCCCAGGACATGGAGACCCATGCCCCACAGCACTTGTCCCACCCCACACCCTTCCTAGGAGCCGGTACATCATCTGGTCTGTGGGATTCCCTTCATGAAGGTCTCCATTCCCAGCATCAGATTCACTTCATTCAAAAGACTCTGCAAATCACTCCCAGACATGGCACTGCAACTGTCCCTTGAGGTTAACGAGAGCTGCTCAGACACAGCCCACAAAGATAACATGTTCTTCTGCTCCGCTGCACAACTGGTCATGATTGTGGTGAGAAGGGATTGGCTGATGATATTTTCTTTCAAGGCCTGAGCCGAAGTATAAAGGAGCACCTGTGAGGAGTCCTCTAGCCTCCCTAAGTACCAGCGAACCCCCTGATGAACAACATGCAATATCCAGAAGATGGACACCCTGCTCCTGGCCATTGGCCTCAGCCTCCTTGCCACCATGCAGGCTCAGGCCCCCCAATCTCCAATGAGAAGATCCCAGATGTGAGTACCAGATGGATCAGAGAGTGCTGGGGATTCAAGGAGAAGGAGACTCTCGTCAGAGTCAGGCATTTGGCCCCTTCCCCTGAGGTAAAGGTCACAGAAAAAAGGGTTGTCACCAGATAGGTCCTGGGGAAGAGGGCTCCTGGGACTGAGGGTGCCCCTGGGACTAGAATCTTTAGGGTCCAAATCAGCTTCAAGTGAGCCTGGATAGAGTAAAAGAGCTCCAGGGGGAGCAGGACCTGAGGCTGCAGAGGGGAAGGGAGGCCCTGGGGCTGAGCCCTAATGGGAAGGTCCTACCTTGGGTGTCAGGAAATGATGTCAGGAAGCCATGACTACAGACCAGGAAATCCCTGGGACGAAGCTGGAGACGGCGCTATTCAAGACTCTCACGGTCCTTCAGGAGCAGCCTGGAAATCAAGTTCATATTCTGTGTCATCCAACCTCCTTCCAATGCCAGGAGAGCTGCAACTTAAGGGGCTTAGGAAGACACCAACAGTGCCCTTCTCAGCACCTGGTGGTCCTGAGGGGTACAGTCTGGTAGGGTAGGGAGGAAGGGGAATGACCAGGAGAAGTCCTTCAAGTGAGGTCCCTTCTGGGGGTGCATCTGAAGGCTGTCCTCTGAGTCATAGAACCAGGTGGGACAGACCTTGTGGACTCTGACCTAAGAACCCTTGTAGTGAATTTCTGCTTTGGAAACCCAAGGACATGTTTGCAGAATGACCAACAGGGGCCAGAATTACCTCTGTGACCCCCACCTATGACCTCTCACCCATGTTACCCTGTTCTCTGTGACCTCACCTGTTTGTCCTGCTCTGCTCTACTCTTCCCTTGCTCTGGTCCTGGGAACTGACCTTCAGAAGTCATTGACCCTGGCAATGACTGTGATGTGTATTTTTCCAGGAACCCTGAGTCAACTTTCCTCTCATGGGACAGGTATGGTGGTGCAATCTGACCCAAGTGTCTTCAAAAGAAAAGGGTGCCTATAGGACCAGACAGATGAGATGGGACTCAACTCCTCACACTGTAAGGGAAGGTAGTGTGGAAGGGCAATTCCCAGGAAAGTCCAGAGCTCTGACCACTGAGGGAGACCCAGGGGTAAGCCCCGCGGCCCTGCAGTCCTGCTGGTGCTAGATTAGGACAGAGTTTCTGCTCCTTCTCTGCCCCTTCTCCAACACCTTTACTGGGTTGTCCTGTTGATCCACAGCAGAAACTGAGCTGTAGTTCCAATGTCACCCCCAAGCAACATTGCCACATGGTTGTGTTCCTGGACTAAAGGTTGATGAAGGAGATGAGACAGGTCCTGGAGAAAAAGTGAGGAGCCCACAGAGACCCTGCCTATGAGTTGGCCTTGTGGCCAGGACCACACGGGGGTTCAGTCATAGCCAAGGGCCTGAGGATCAAGCAGAGAGGTGGAACCGCACTGTGACGGGAGGATTTCTAGCTGCAGCTCTGAACACCCAGGAAGCTTGGGTTCTTGGTGAACCATGTTGGGGAGAGGGGGTGAGGGTGACAGGTTGGGCTCAGCCCCAGTGGTCATAACCTGGTCCCTGGTGTGTGGAAGGTGAGCTGATCCCAGCTTCCCAGAGATGTGGGGCAGGGGTGTGTGCAGGGACTACCTCTGCAAACTTCAATTCCAGGCACATGGGCTTGGTGGGCTGGCTGGTTTGCCAAGGCGTCTCCTGAACGCTAGACCCCAATGCAGATTGCTGGGGCCATGGCTGTGTGGGTGTTTCTTCTCTGACAAGGAAACTCTGGGCAGGTCTTCCCACTGCACTGTAAGACCTCCAGCACTCTGGAGCATCCCAGGGACTGGACCCTCATAGTCTCATCAACCTTGGCTTTGAATGCTGGCCTGCCATAGGGACAGTGATCCTTCTTCATGCTCCCTGCAATGAGGCAGCCATGTAGTTAGATGCCTGGCAGTGGGAGACCATGGGAGTGGAAGTGGGAGTGGGAGTTGCCTGGCCCTCAGGTCTGTTCTAGGTCCCTGAGCTTCACCCTCCACTGCCTGGTGTGGGTCTGCCCCTACACAATCCTGTCTGATGTGGCTTCCCAGAAGGGTAGTGCAGTGAGGAGCTGGTGGCTGGTGGAGTCCAGGACCATGGTCTTTAATGGTCATGGGATAGAATTTGTGGGGTGCTAGAATGTGACAATCTCAGCTGGAAAAATGTGGTGTATTTGTGGGTCCTGTGTGCCCAGGGTTTTACAGAAACTGTTTTCTGTTCAGCCTTCCTGTGGAGGGAGCAGCCTTGCCTCGATAGAGATCCTTCCTTTCTCAGAAGAAAACAAACAACTTATTTGGGCCACTACAAACTCCCCACATCTTGGATAATCTGACTGAGAAACTGTCCCTCACTATACAGCCAACCATCAAAAAGAAAGCTGCTCATGTCATGGGCTTACAAACCAAGCTGTTCAGCACAATTCTATACCTGATGCCAGTCTCTCACACTCAACGACTTCCCTACCCCTTTCTTGTTAGAAGAGTTCGTAATTACTGCACAAAACCTGGTCATTGGAAAAGGATTTGTCTTACATTGCAAAGACCACTGGCATCTAAGCAGCCTGAAGATTCAGAGACTTTGGAGAAATATCCAACATTATAGTAGAACAGGATGGCTCCAAGTTCAGGGGATTCTCACTGTTATCAACAGACCTTATCTCTGAGAAGTAGGTGACTGGGCTCTTACAGAAACAAGATCTTCATGATCAGTTCTGAACACTTAGCCTCTCTTTCCTGTCCTTGGGACAGAGAAGTCAGTGGGGTTTTCAGCACCCCTAGGAGTCTTTAATTCCCCAACTTCAGCCAGAACCCACTCAGGACTCTCAGTATGTTTATGAGTTCCCCAGGGCCCTTATTCATTTGTTAGGTCATGATTTTCTTTAAAATGACCAAACACATCTCTTTTTCCAGAAAAATAAGAATATTTTTAGGACTTCCAAACCCAAATACAAAGAAAGCCACCGATAAAGGGCTACCATGACCCTGATCTTTCTTACTGCTCAGATGGGCCAATTTTACTTGATTCTGTTCACACCCTGGTCCAGAAGTTCTATGGATACAGGAATCTACTCCTCCCTTTAAATTTTGTCTGATTACTCTAAAACTCTTCCCAGTACCTGAAAATTCCCCATATATGCTGTGGCCATAGAAAAAATCACCCCATAACTGATAGAGCGACAAATGACTACTTATCCCAGGTTCCAGTCTCTTAACATACAGTACTCCCGGTGTGAGGTTTCATGGGAGAGGAGGAGATATGTAAAAGACTTTGGGGCATAAATGTCATTGTGCTGTCATAGTCTGACAACTTCACCCCTGCATCCTAATATTCTCTGCTTGTGAGTGTCTCTGGATTTTAGATTTCTACCATGACTTCTAGTGTCCCAGTAGGCCTGGAACATGTTAGTTTTTTCACCTTCATTTGGGAAGGACATTTACTTGGACAGTTTACACTGAAAGCTCCCCTCACAATGCTCAAATCCTAAAAGGTGATATAATAGAATAATGTGAGGTTGATCTACTTCTTTGTTCATCTTCAGAAGAAACATGTGCAGAAGATAGAGTTGATTTATTAAAACAACTGGCTAAAAGAGAACATAAAGCATCCAAAGGGAAATTAATGAAAGATGTCAAGGTTAAATATGGGGCTGTACCATCAGTAATTGGGTCTCCTCTCAGTTCATATAGTAAGGAGCACTTGCTTCTCCCTGTCTCCACACTAACCATCAACTATCTGTATTCAGTGGCCAAGTGGGTACTGTGGAAATTGTGTTTCAGTTCTTTGTATTGTTTAGTTCTTGTATGAATCACTTACCACAGACCAACAGGAGCATTTTCAATGGGACAAATCATAGCTTATCTACTCTCCTGCTCTGAGATGTCCAAATTATGTGTCATCCTCTTTCTTTGTGTACATGAACTTGAGAGTATTGCTCCAGGGATATTAACTGAGAAACCTGGTGGCCAGCAGAGCCACTTAGGCTATGGCAGCCAGCAGTTAGTCCCAGTAGAAAGAGGCCACTAGCTTATTATAAATTGTATAAGAGGGCATGCCCTGGTGGCTTGATAGTTAAGTGTGCCAGACGGTGTTCACATCCCAATGACCTGGATTTGCAACCTGGGATTGGGGAAAACAACCGAAAATGACTAAATAAAATGCTTTTCCTTTCTCTCTCCATGTATGTCTTTACCTTTATTCTTACCTGTACCTTTTCTTTGAATAAAACGTATAAGAACTGGTCCCTAGTGTCCTCGTATGGCTTCTGTTCCTCTTTCGGTAGAAGCTCCCTTGAAATTGCAACATACCCAACATCTATACACTTGTAGACTGACCTTGATGGAATCTTTCTCCCTCTTGTTCCAGGGTCACCATTTCCAGTGTCACTCCTGAAATCCTGCCATCTTCTTCCTCCTGATGAGACTCCTTAGCACCATAATTCCATGAGGACCAATTACTAACCCCCCAGATTAGCTATTCAATAAGCCCCTATTGACCATGCTGTCCTGAATTGGTTTACTGATGACCTTTACTTGGGAGATAAAATGGGAAATGCTGAGCATGTACTTCTCCACCAGGTAGTACTTCCCCTAAGCTACCTGCACAGTGTATTATTGGATTATTATTCCAGAGCTGTCCCTGTTCTCCTTCCCCAGAGTAATAAAATGGGTCCATTACCTTTGTATAATGTTAACATGTAGAGACTGATCTCTGTCTCAAGAAACTCTGGAAGTTTTGATGGAACATCTGTAAGAGAGAATATGGATGGCAAACCCAGAGAAAATTGAAAGCCCAGGCACTATCATAAATTTTCATGAAACGTGATCAAGTAAGATGGCATAATGTGCAGGTCTATGCAGCTCCTAAGTATATTAAAGAGATGCAAGACTTTATGGGGACTTGAGGGTCTAGGAGGACTATTATTTTAAACCTTTCATAATGCCTCCATCCCTCATATCATCAGGCAAAGCAAGAGCATGTGAGGGACTGGGGATCAAAATATCAGCTATCCTTTGAAAAGTCAACATAACTAGTGAAGAAGATGAAAATTCTGGGCATCTTCCAAGCAGGCTGCCATTTGGATTAGGTGGGACAGCAGAAGGAGAAACTACTCCTAGGATTATGGTCTCAACTCTGAAAGGGGAAGAAACAGGATATACCCTCATAAAACAATAGCTCCTTGCAACACAGTGGCCTTCCAGCTGGAAACTCTCAGAAGAGAATTAACCACAACAGACAGTAGGCTGAATTTGGACTGATTTTGTTTATGATCACTCATAAGCCCTGACCATAGTTAGCCTTTTGAATGGATAGTCAGGCTGTTCTAAAGAGATCAACACTATGACTGGACAATTAGAGGTGAAGGAATAAATTATCATAATTGTGCCCTTGAGTTTAGGACTTGTGAAAACACATTTGAGTCTCCTTGCAAGAGACTAAGTCTTCCTCATGGTTTTTCCTATGTTCCAGCTGATAAAGCACTGACATCCCCTGGTAATCAAGAAAATGAGGCTATAGCTTGCATATAAGAACTAGTGTCTGACCCTTGCAATATAGGCAGAACATTGGCTACATAGAAACAGCAGTCACAACAAGATGGCATGTTTTTTCCTTGAAATGTCAGATTTTCCTTAAAATATAGTAGGTGGGTTAATTCAGTAACAGTATGTCCTATATGTTCTAAATACTCATGGCAATGCCAAAGGAGCATTTGATCAAAGGAGCAATCGATTTTCCAAATGGTGAGTGATTAGTTGTTTAGGAAATTAATTACATTAACCCCTTCTTCTGAGTGAGGGTTCTAAATATGCCCTGGTTTTATACATATTATACCAGCTTAACCTGCAGGGTTGGTAGGATAGAAAACATAATGTAAAGTTAGAGCCATCAGATTTATTTTGATGGCTTGAAATTGGGTTGAGAGGTAGAATTAAGAATGACTATTTTTTTGAATAAGAAAATTGGCATGATGGAGTTGTCAGCACTGAGATGCAAATTGTCACACATGAGGATTGTGGTGGATCATGAGGAGTTCAACTTGGAGTATGATGAAGTAGAGATGAGACTAGGACACTAAGGAAGGCAAACATATCAGCATGATGAAATTTGTAAATATTAAGAAAAGCATCAGAAACATTGGTCCCAAAAGCAAAAATGTGGAATGGCTAATTAATAGCAGACAGCTGAACCAATACATGAAATAGTACTACAAAGGTGAAATAGACAAAGGTAAACAATGTCTCATCTATGGACAACAAAATATTTTGAATAAAAGATATATCATATAAAATGATAGTACTGCTTGATTCCACTTACGTTTAATATAAAACAGACAAAAGTATTGCGCACTGGCGAAGAAACTATACAAAAAAAATAAATTATGCTTTAAAAGTTTGAGTTATTCTGATATACTGGTGGTGATATTGTAAAATAATGCAACTTCTTTGAAAAATGGAACAGAGCTTCTTCTTAAAAAAAAGAGGAGACTTCTGGACAAGATGGTAACCTGGTAGGAACATGACTGATGTCTTCCCCACAGAACAACTAGGAATTCACCTATTTTCCAGAATAAATACCAAGGAAAAGCAGACACAGAGGCTATAGAGACAAAGCAGCAATTGTGACAACAAAGGGTAGACAAAACTATCAAGGTTCAGAACTACACCGCAGAATCGGATTCAGGATTCCAGCCATAATAGAGAATGTGGAATTGTGGGAGAACTGACCCTCCTAAGAATCAAGAAAGCAGCAGAGAACCCTCCCAGCAGGACTGGGACACAGATACGGGGGAGCGGGTCTGGGTGCAGGATGGAAGGAAGTCCAGTACCCTGGTGGTTTGAAAGGGAGGCCTGGCAAGAAATTTACAGTGGGCTCCCCATAACTGGAAAGCAACTAGGGAATAGCCCACCACCACCCACCTCCCATTATATTGCCCTGGGGCTACAGGAATCCCACCTTCAGGCTTAAAGAAAGAAGAGTCTTCCAGAAAAACTGTTAATGCTGCCACTAGTGCCACCCTGTGGATGGAGCCTAAACTGCAGCCTAATTGCTGATTATGGGCTAACAGCAAGGTAGTTTTTAAGGTCCAGAGCTGGGACATTGTGGGAAGGATCTCTATTCCCCACACAAACTCCAATTCCATAGACTGAACTTGCAGAAGGAACAGAGGGGCCACATAGAATTCCAACAAATTGAACCAGTGGTTATGCCACAAAAGTCAAGAAATCCCACTGTCCAAAACAAGATTCAGACTTATTCAGTGAAAGTCAATAACCCACACAAGACCATCACTGCAGGCCATCACCTAATCCACAGAAACATAAAAATAATGCCAAAGAAAAGAATCAGAGAAATACATGTGAACTGATGGATCCAATCGAAAATCCAGGGAAAATCTGAATACAACAGACTTATGCAGCCTACCTGAAGATGAATTTAGGACAACAGTGATAAAAAATACTCAAGAAAATCAAGTACATAAAAGAGGAAGAAAAAGAGAACAACAAAAAGAGAGAAGAAATGAAGCAGCTCAAAAGAGATGTCAAAGAAATATAAAACACAATATCTAATCTAAAAAATTCAATAGAATGAATCAGGAATAGAATGGATGAAACCTCCAATAGAATCAGTGAGTTAGCAAATAGGGCAGAGGAATGCACTCAAGGAAACCAGCAATGAGATAAAAGAATGCAAAGAAATGAAGACAGCATTCGAAACCTATGGGATAACATAAAAAAACAAAAAATATCCCCCCACAATATCCGCATTACAGGGGTCCCAGAAGGAGAAGAGAAAGAAAAAGGGGCAGAAACTGTATTTGAAGAAATAACCGCTGAAAATTTTCCTAACCTGAAGAATGAAATAAAACATGCCTCAACAAATTTATGAAGACTGAAATCATACCAAGCATCTTCTCTGACCATAGTGGTATAACACTAGAAATCAACCACAAAAAAATCTGGAAGAATTCAAACTAATTGGAAACTAAGCAATATGCTACTGAAAGACACTTGGGTAAAAGAGGAACTAAAAGAGGAGTGTAAAAATACTTAGGGAAAAATAAGAAGACACAAGCAACCAGAATCTATGGGATACAGCAAAAATAATACTAAAAGGAAAGTTCATTGCAATCTAGGTCTACCTCAAGAATCAAGAAAAACCACAAATAAACAACTTAACCATATAATTACAAATGGAAATCAAGAAAAATTAAAGCCAAAAAAAAGTAGAAGAAAGGAAATAATAAAAATAATAGAAATATATAAAATGGAAAACAAAAAGACAATCCATAGATCAATGAAACTGAAAGTTGTTTTTTTAAAATAAATAATATTGACAAACCATTGGCTAAACTCACAAAGAAAGAGAGAGGACTCTCATGACCAGAATCAGAAATGAAAGTGAAAGTTACAACAGATACCAGAGGGGGAAAAAACATCCTGAGAGACTGCTATGAACAATTTTATGCCAACAAAGTAGATAACTTGAGGACATGGACTATTTTTTTTTCTAGAAAAATAGTCTGCTAAGACTGAACTGGGAAGAATTGGAAAACCTGAACAGAACAATCACAAGCAATAAAATTATAGAGGCAATCAAAGAGTCCCTAAAAATAAAAGCCCAAGACCAGATGGCTGTTCTTCTCAAACTCTTCCAAAATATTGAAGAACAGGGAACACTCCCAAATACTTTCTATGAGGTTAACATCACCTGATAAAAAATGTTGATAGACATGACCAAGAAAAAAATTACAAATATCTCTAATGAACATAGAGGCAAAAATTCTCAACAAAATATTAGCAAACAGAATCCAACAATGTATCAAAAAGGATATTCATCTTGATCAAGTGGGATTTATCCCAAGGATGCAGCAATGGTTCACCATATGTAAATCTATTGACGCAATACACCATACCAGCCAGGGCAAAGAGAAAAACCACATGATCATATCAATACATGAAGAAGATTTTGACAAAATTCAATACCCATCTATAATAATAATAATAACAATAAACTTCTCTATAATGGAGATAGAAGTTATATACCTCAACATAATAAATTCCATATATGACAAACTCACAGCCTACATCATAGTCAATGGAGAAAAATTAAAAGCATTTTGTCTAAGGTCATAAACAAAGCAAGATCACTCTAACCACTGCTATTTAACATTGTACTGGAGGTCTTAGCAAGAGCAATTAATCAAGAAAAAGAAATAAAATGTATCCAAATTGGAAAGAAAGAACTAAAACTCATTATTTGCAGATGACATGATTATATAGCTTGAAAACCCTAAAAGCTCTGTCAAAAACCTACTAGACCTAATCAATGAATACAGTAAAAAGTGGCATGCTATAAAATCAATGCACATAAATCCATCTCATTGTTACACACAAACAACATTCTAGAAGAAAATGAATTCAAGAAAGCCATGTCACTTAAAATAGAAGTAAAAAGAATCAAATATCTTGGAATATACTTAACAAAGTAGGTGAAAGACCTGTACAATGAAAACTACAAGTCCTTCTTAATGAAATAGAGGACACAGAAATGGAAAGACATCCTCTGATCACAGCTAAGAAGAATCAACATCATTAAAATGGTCAGCTTATGTAAAGCAATATGCAGATTTAATGCAATCCCCATTAAATTCCATGGACTTCTTTTGAGGAAAAAGAAAAAAAAATAAAATTCATGTGGAACAACAAAAGGCTTCAAATATCCAAAACAATTATAATAATAAAAAAATCTGGAAGGGTTACATTCCCAGGCACTGATCTATACTGTAAAGTGATAGTGATCAAAAGAGTATGGTAATGGAATAATAGCAGTGGCACAGACCAGTGAAATACAACTGAATCACCAGAAAATGACTAACTCACAGTCAGTAGCTCTATGACAATGGAGCCAAAAGGATGTGATGGAGAAAGGAATGTCCTTTCAATAAATGGTGCTGAAATAACTGGACAACCACAAGCAAACTGATGAAGCCAGATTACTCTTTGACATCACTCACAAAATTTAACCCAAAATGAATTAGAGACCTGGACATAAAACTGAAACCATAAAATTCTGGAAGATGACATAGGTAAGATAGTTCATGACATTAGTCTTAGGGAGGTCTTTGGGGATTCAACTCCACCATCAAGGGAAACAAAAACAAGAAAAAACAACTGGGGCTACATCAAACTAAAGAGCTTCTTCACAGTGAAAGAAAACATCACCAACACCAAAAGGAAACCTACTAACTGGGAGAAGATACTTGCATTTCATATTTCTGACAAAGGCTTAATATTTAAAATGTACAAAAGACATAAAATTCAATAACAGAAAAAAAGGCCATCCAATCAAAAAATGGCAAGAGGAATTGGAGAGACAAATTTCTGAAGTGGATATGCAGATGGCCGACAGGCACAAAAAATTATCTTCCTTGTCACTTGCTATCAGGGAAATGCAAATTAAACAACAATGAGATATCATCTTACACCTGAAAGACTGGCTATTATTCAAAAGTGTGGAAACAGCAAATGCTGGCAAGGATGTAGAGAAATGGGAACACTTTTGCACTGTTTGTGAGAATGCAAATTGGTAAAACACCTGTGGAAAACACTTTGGAGATATTTCAAAAAAATGAAGATGGGAATCACAAATGATCCCGTGATTCCACTTTTGGGCATCTAACCAAAAGATACAAAAGCACCCATCCACAGAGATTATGTATCCACTTGTTAATTGCAGCTCTAATCACAATAGCTAAGAAATGGAAATTACCTAACGGCCCAACATCAGATGAATGGATAAAGATGATGTGATACATACATACAATGGAATACTACATAGCACTTAGAAGAGGTGAAACCCTGTCATTTGAGTAAACATGGATGGAGTTAGAGGGGATTATGTTAAGTGAAACAAGTCAAAAGATGAAAGATAGATACCAAATTACCTAACTCATAGATGGAAAGTGAATAGACAAAGCAAAGGAACATAATGAAACAAAACCAACCCTGAATCATTTGCAGCAGAAATGAGGTTATCGAAATGAAATGGGGCAAACTAGGAGGTTGGAAGTGGTGGTGGAGTCCACTGGACAATGAGGAGGAAAACTTGGTGATTTGATGGAGGGCATGGTGTATTGAAATATATCTAAGAAATAGGAAGCCTATACACAGGAAATTATTGTAATGTCTAGAATAATTATTACAATAAAAAATAAATTTAAAAAATGCATCTTTTTTTTTTGGCTAGAGCAGAGCTGAGGCACACCCTGGGGCAGTGTGCTGATTCCAGCCTGCAGCTTTCAGCGTGAGGTGGGTGGGGCTGAGCTTGCAAAAACAGCCTCAGAGGACCCTCAGTGGTGCATCCGGGTGCATCCTGGCTTTGCTCCATACTCCATACTTTCACTCTGTCAAGGACCACTTTGGGGAACTGGCACCTCCATCCCGACCAAGAATGTGAGAATCTTTTTGGAAGAAACCTGTTCCCTAAAGTGTGGTACCAGGCAATATTTTCTCCTTAGCTGGAGCATGAGAGGTAGCACAGAATGGTATAAACCCATGTTTGGGCTCTTGGAGGAAAGCCCAGAGCCCAGGCTTTTGAGTCAGGGGAGGAATGAGGCAGGCGTGCCTTGTTAAGGTGATTGATTGAGAGGGAAGTTGCCTGTAGGTTTATCATACATGGTCTTTATTTTGTTGAGTTCTTTAGCTTCTATTCCTGTTTTAGGCAGTGTTTGTTTCATTTTTTACAGAAATGACTGCTGTACTTTGTCCAATGCTTTTCTGTTTTGAATAAAACCATTTTATTTTAGTTTACTTAAGTCAATAAATGTATTGAAAGTTATTCAATTTAGTTTCATTTCATGTTTTAACTGATATTTTCAACCAATAAAATAAAGAAAAATAGACTATTAGTCTATAAGATCAAATTGGTGGATATAAGACTGAAAGAGGGAAGGTAGCAGGCAAAGTAGAAAATATGGATCAATGAAATGGTTAAGGAAGAACTGAACTGGTGGTGGTAAACTTAATGTATTATATACAGATGTTGATGTACATGATCTGCCCTAAAACTTTTAATCTTATGGTATAATGTTCCTCCAATAAAATTAAGTAATGAGAAATTATTTTTTCCCAGTATATTGAAGGACCATCAATGCAAAAGTATGTTTTGTTATAAAAATAAATGCCTTTTACAAAAGGGCAATCGTCCATCAGGAGGATTTAGACCATTCCTGTAACAATTATCATGCTAAAGAGACACATTTAGAGGGGGTGACAGATTTTGTTCCCCTACAGAATAAACACTAATATTCAATGAACTTTTGATATAACAAACAATGCTGCAACACATAAACTTGGCCTATGATCTCCCAAGACTGGTAAATCTGTAAACTTCTAAAGAATTTGTAACCAGAAGTATTTCTAACTGAGAGAGCATTTGACAGAAAATCACCAGTAAGACACTGTTTTGCTAATTCTTCTACAGGTTCTAGCAATGATTCTTTCCATACTTTTCAAATACCAAATTTTCCTTTACAAGAATATTCTCCTCTTTATACAACCACTGATGTAAAATCTGAATAAGGAAATATAGACTTATATATCTCAACATTTTCAAAATCGGAGTAAAAATTGGATTGACAACATTTTTCTTGCAATGTAAATCATACACCTGTGAATTTAGACATCTCCGCTGAAGGGTAGTGCTGAGCGGAGTCCTACATGCAAGGTCAGGACCCACTTCCCAGGAAGATTCATATTTTTTAACTCAAGCCTCCCAGGTAGGGATTAAGTGCGAGTCCTCCTTGTGTCATATATCACATGTCCAAACATATGGAAGTACTGTCTTTAACATGATGCAGTCAATGTTGTATATCTTTGCTCTTAAATAAAGGGAAATGATAGACGATGACCTCAACCCCAATGTGTTCTCCTAGACCTCTGGTCATCAGGTCCTTCTGTCCACAATGTGCTTTCTAGAAAAACTGAGTCAGGGCTTCCCTATTCTTCTTCTGAACCACAGGAGGGGCCCCTGTGCAGTGAGCAGACTCAACATTTGCTTGCATAAGAGCAAGATCCACTGAAAGCCAATGTGGGAAGGTTCCACTGGAAGTTAATGTCACTGGTGGGTAGGTTCAAGTACAAGAGAACTTCAGGAGGGGAAGGGCTGAGATTAGAATATTTTTCTATTCAATTCATTAATTTGACTACCATCCTGCCTATCATCAGTGTAGGGGAGGTGCATAAGATCAAATTGTCCAATCAGTGGCTCCAGGCTCTAAAGTATTATCCAATGAGGCATTAAAAGCATACTTAGGCTAGTTAAGATTGCAGTTTATAAGGAAGTTGCTCTCAGAAGATTCTAGTGTTGTGGGAATTCAGGGTCCCAAAGTGCAGGAATCTTGAAGAGCTTTTGACAAGTTCAGAAGACACACCCAGTGGCTCTGGTAAGCACCAGCAAGTCTATTTATCAAGAAGTGAAAGTGTCATGCCCTGGTGGCCTAGCTGTCTAGTGCACCTAGGAGCAGTTCTGCATATATCCTAAGGTCCCAGGTTCAAGAACTAGGGCTGGGGGCAACAGCCATTGTGAACAACTACATAAAAACAAATACTTCCTCTTCTTCCTGCCTGCCTACTCACCTTCATTCCTGTCTGTACCTTTCTTTTAAAAAAATGAAGTGAAAATATAATAAAATGTTAAAGAGATAAGAGCAAACAGAGAGAAAGGGCTATGTGTGTCTCCAGGGAATTTAAGGGTGGACTTTTTCAAGACATTAACAATGAAGGAGAGCCATATTTATGGAAGGGAAATTAATTCCTGAAAGCTATCCCAAAATGTGGAGATTGGGCAGTACCTACTTAGTTCTTAAAGAGAGCTACACATTTATATTCTTATGTAGCCTGACCTGGAACTGTCATGCCACCTGGGAGGTACTTCTCCTATATGATAATATAATTATGTTATTGCAATGAGCCAATGTTAAAAAAAGTTAAAGTCCTCCCAGAAAACTGCTTGCAATCTCAAGGGTGCCCATAAGTTTGCTGTTATTATCATGAGCTAACTGCAGTTAGCTAAACAGTGATTGAGGCAGTTTGGTGAGAGACCCAGCACTTATAGGTATGTGTGACCCAGAGCCAAGTTGTCTGATACTGTCTTCCTCACCTTTCAGGGCCTAGGGTAAACAGGGAGGATACAGAAGAGCCTGCAAAGAAGTCGCTTAGGTTGCTGTGACCAGTGCCTTGGCTCAGGTTCAACAGTGGGAGGGTTAGGATCAAACCTGTGGTAACTGGCTGGAAGCATAACATGGGGCCAAGTGGCCCTATATGTAGGGAGGAACTGTTTTGTGCCTGCCTCTGCAAGATATCTCAAGGCAAAAGTTCTCACATGATAGCAGAGCTAGAAGCAGATAACAGAAGACTGCAGCTGAACTTCAGAATGCCCAACCTTCAAATATTCAAATGTTCCTGATAACAGTTAAGCTAATGTTTGCAGCCTTTCTTTTTTTGTGACATTCTTATTATCGCATTGTAATCCAGCCCTATAAAATAAATCAAGGAGTCAGGATGGTGTCACTGCCTCTCAGAGAGTGATGTGCCATCTGGCCCCCAACTTTTCTAGATATATGTTGTCTGTCTTTCTTTAGGCTCCTGTAACCTCCCCTCGGGGACCCTTTTGATCAGATGCATGGGTCATAGCACCTGTGACCGTATTTTCTGCCCTTGAATTGTTGGGCTTCTTTGTTGGTTTGGGAAGCACAGGAAGAATGGCTCTGAAACACTAAGTATTTAAAGGTTTATTGAAACTCACAGTGGGCTGAGGTACAAAATAAATGCTTTTGTACTGATAAGGTTTTATAGAATTCTACTCCAGGTGCACACACGTGGTCCCACACAGCTGGGTCTTTGTCTTTTGGTGTTATGTGCAGTTCTGTGTGACCAGCTTTAAATGGCTAGCAATGGAGTGCAAAGATCAGTGTATTTAACTGGACTTAATGGTGTCATTGTCAGTTGGAATGCTGGGGTCAAGATGTTTTGCCCTCTCAGCCTCCAGGGCCAGGTCTTTAAGATAGAGACACATATTTTATCTTAGTGCAAGATAGCATTTCTAAAAAAAATTGGCATCTTATTTTTAGCACAAAATGGCGTCCATCTGGCTAGCCTAGAATGGATAAGGAGTGGCATTTTGGCATCGTGTTCAATCATCACGTGTGGGTTATCAAGGTGTTGGGGACTTGGGCCAGGCCACAAAGCCAGGCTGATGCAATCCAACAGAAAATTACACTCAGAGGTACCTCAGCCACTGCCCTGTTTGCCTAACGGTCGCCTCCCTATTTTCATAAACAAAGCATAAACATTAGTAACCAAGAATATTAGCAACCAATCAGTTAATAACCAGTCAGAGCCTTGATCACGCGCACTAG